>WNWK01000308.1:0-120000 GCA_009830355.1 Cherax destructor
ATGTCGATTGACAGGGGGCCCGTTGTTTTTTGGGTGTGTGTGTTTTAAAAAACCCCAAAATTTTTTCCCCCCCCGCCAAATTGCCGGGGGCCCTCCGTGAAGCAAGAGCGTAGCCACCACCCATTGGGGGCGGGTTGTGGTGGGGTTTTATGTCCAAAAAAACCTATGACACACTGGTTTTTTTCTATTTGCAATAAAGCATTTTGTGTTTTCCCCCAAAACACACACACACACACAAACCCCCCTCACACTGGGGGGAGGTTTTTGGATTTTTCCCCCGGGGAAGGGTTATTAACCTGCTAGCCTAATAAAGCTACTGGGGGGGTTTTTTTCCCCATTTAATTTTGATTCGGGTTTCCCCGGGGATGCGACCCATAACAGTCGACTTATCACTGAGGTCTCCTAAAAAATCTCCCCCTTTTAAATGTTCACAAAATAATCATGTCCTTCTAAGTTTTTCCAGATACAGCCGCTTCCTAAATGAACTTTTTTTTTAAGCTTAATGAAAAAATTTAAAAAAACTGCAAAAAAAAAAAAATTCTTTTTTGGGGTGATTGATTGTCTGGGGTAAGTCTTACTTTAAAAAACAAAAGGACTTTTTTTGGATTTTTTATTTGTTCAAAAAATTTTGTTTTGGGGAACTTGCTTGTTTAAAAAGCTAATTTCACCTACCCCTCATCTAATCTTTTAAATGTGCAAGAAAAATTTTTTTTTTTTTAATTTGGGGGGGGAAAACCCGGGTTTTTTCCCCTTAAGTATTTCCCTTTTTCGAATGGATTCCCTTTTCCAGTTTTCTGGAACATAACCTTTTTTAACGAAGAGAAGTTGGCTAAAATCTATGCATTAGAAAACCAACGGGTTTTGGGACAAAAAAACAACAGGTCTAGTGTCAATCGACATGTGCCTGGGAAAAAAATGGAAAAATTTTAAACACACACACACACACACACATACACCCCGATGGCATGGTCACCCCCTTTTGTTTAGCACGGGGGGCCCGGGTTCATTGGGGGGTAAACATTTAAATTTTTAAACACAAAACATACAACAGGCCTAGTGTCAACCATGTGCCTGGAAAAATTAACTAACTAACACACACATACATACACATCCCCCACATACACATACACAAGCTCAAGCTCATGGGTGCAGGAGGAAGGGCCATGAAGAGGCAGGGCCAGGACCCATGACCCCGCCCCCCCTGCAACCACAACTATACAACACACACACACACACACACACACACACACAAAAAATAGCCCTCACTGAAAAAAAGAAAAAGGGAGATAAAAATGCCTTTTTTCCAAGGGATACCAGATCCGGGGCAGAGGGAAAAGAAAGGGTGGAGGAGGGCCCCTAAAAAAAAAACAGATGGGATTTTGATGAGCTGGAGAGGGGGGAAAGGAAAAGAGGGATTGGAAATGGGAACACTTCCCCCGGGGGTTTCCAAAAAGGTAATTGAGTGATGAAAAACCCCCCCACAAAAAGCAGGAGACCAAGGCAAGAGTATGATGAGAGAATAGAGCGATGGTTGACACACGGGCCCAAAAGAAGGGCTCATGCGGCGGGGGCGGTTTACTGATTGGGGACTTAAACCCATAAGGGGGTTGGGGGAGAACTTAAAACCCCCCTTTGGGGGCAAAAACAGGGGGGGAAAAAAATGATGGGGTGGTACGGGAAAATCTCTCCCCCAACATGAAAAGGAAATACCAGAGAGGGGGGGGGAAAACGACCCACCCGAGACGACCTAGATTCACCCTGAGTCCCAGAAGGGACATCAAAATGAAACCCAAATTTTGGGGGCCCAAAAGGGGATCATATGGTTCAAGCTTCGACTAAAAGTAGATTTAAAAAGTGGGGGGGGAAGGGGGGCACAAGGGGCCCCCAAAACCACAAAAAAGGACTACGTGGAGAAGTTTTTCCCACGGAGTTCGGGGGAAAAATGGCAGGGTGGAAAAAAAAATGATGGAATATATGAAAAAATTTGCAGGAAGCTGGGGGGGTTTCCCCAAAAGGGTAACAGGAAAAGCGAAAAGCCAGGATGAGCCCGGGTTTCCCCCCAAAAAGGGGGGGGGCCCCAAAAACCAAAAGGGGCCAGGGGGGGGAAGAAGTATAGAAGGCAAAGGACCCAGGAGAATAAGGGGGGAAAAAAAGGTAGACCCAAAAAATGAAAAAAGGGGAAAAGGGAAGCCCAAAGAAAAAAAAAATGACATGAAAAAAAAAAATCTGACCCAAAGTTTTGACAGCCACATCAGGAGGAGAACACAGTAAAGGATCAGGTGATAGCGGGAGGAAGGGGGGGGGAGGTCAAAGAAATGACCAGAAGGGGGTGAGGAGCTCAACATGAGATTCAAAGAGGTGTTACAGAGGAAAAGGGGGTCCAGAAAGGAGGGGGGAGGTAGGGTACACCACCAGGGGTGGGCCCCGATAAACACAACTGAGGAGGAAGTGGGAAAAGGCTACCAAAAAAGGGTGTAAAAGGCGATGGGGCCGGGGGAAAATTTTTCCCTGGGTCCCGGGGAGAGGGGGAGAGGGCCTTTGTAAAACCCAAAAAAAATCTTCAAACACCCCTAAAAAGGGCAAAAAAACCCGAGGTATGGAAAGAAAACAAAGTAGTTCCAATTTTTAAAAAAAAGGGGAAAAAGTAACCCAAATTTCAAACCCGTGTACTGACATTAAAAAATAAGGTGATGGGAAGATTATCAGGGGGAAAAGGGGGGAGCACCCCCAAAGGATGACTTATCAACGAAGGCCAAAAACTTTTTTAGGGACGGAAACCCCGTGTCAAAAACCTTTCTGAGTTCTATGACAGGGGGGCAGCAGTAAAACAAGAGAGAGGGGGGGTAGATTGCTATTCCTTTGGGGGGTGAAGGCGTTTGAAAGTCCCCCCCAAAGATTGGGGCAGAAGTTTTTTGGGGGAGGCAGGGAAACAGGGGGGAAAGGACTACAATGGGGGAGGGAATACCTGTCAGGAAGACAGCAGCGAGGGGGTTCGTGGCAGGGGTCGAGTGGGGCCGGGGAGTTGGGTGCCACAGGGCCGGGGCCGGGGGGGCTTTTTGGGTTTTGTGAACGACATGACGGAAGGAATAGACTCCGGGCCCCGTTTGCAGATGATGTGAAGGGTGAGAAGAATTCAATCGGAAGGGACCCGGCAGAACCCCAAAAAGGGGGGTGGATAGGCTGCAAGCCTTTTTAACAAAAGGCTCCTGGGGTTCAACCCAACCCCAAAAACAAAGTCAAAGTTTTGGGGAAAAGGGCAAAGAAGACCGCAGACGGAGACAGTCTAGGGGGGGCCCCCGATACAAATTTAATCAAAGGGGAAAAAAATTTGGGGGGGTATAACACCAGGCACATCTCCCCCCGGGGCCCCTCAACCAAATAACCCGCCCCCCGGGCGCCTAGCAAAAACCCGGAACACACCGACATCTTAATAAAGAACGTTCAGGGGGCCCGACACTGTGTAGTTTGGCCCATACTGGAGATGCAGCACCAGTTTTTGGAAAAACCCCCCCTTTATCCAAGCAAGTAAAGAAACTAGAAAAAAAAGGGGTTTTTTAAAAAGACTAGTCCCGGGGCCAAAGGGGATGTCCCTAGGAGAGGTTAAGGGAAATGACCTGACGACACGGGGAAAGGGGAAAGGGGGAAAGACATTTTAAGTACTGAGGGGGAAATTTACAATTTTTATAGAGAAAAAGAATGTTCCCCAGATGGGACACAGAAAAAAGGGGACACATTTGGGGAAATTGAAGCCCCAGATGAATCACAGGGATTTAAAGATTTCTTCAGTCACAGAAAAATGGGAAGGGGGAAAAGTTTTGGGAAGGATGGTGGGGGCAGGTTCCATACACACCCTTTGAAGAGGATGAGGGCTCATGGGGAGATGACCCAGGGGCCCCAGGGGGGGGGGGCCAGGAGCCATGCCCCGCCCCCCGCAACCACAACTGGGGGAGTACAACTAGGTGATACACACACATATATATATATATATATTTTTTTTTTTTTTTTTTTTTTTTTTCCCCTTTCAACGTCAGCCTTTTCCCCCCGAGGCGGGTGGCCCAAAAAGGAAAACGAAATTTTCCCTTTTTCATTTGATTTTTCCCAGGAAAAAGGGGGACAGCCCCTTTTCCAGGCATTTTAGGCCCTCTTACACCCAGGGTTTTGGAGGAAGAATTCTGTTCCACTTCCCCATGGAGATAAGGGGAAAAAAAGAACAAGAACTAGTAAGAAAAAGAAAAAAACCCAGAGGGTTAAAAATATATGCTTTCATAAATTTTTAGTGTGACCTAAGTGTTAAAAAAACAAGATGTACCGGGAAATCTTGAAAGTTTAATGAAAAAAAAAAAACCCCGGAATCCTACCATCAAAAAAATTACAGGCTTTTTTTACACCCCTTTGGGCAGGACGGTGGGAACCCCGGGGGGGTTTTCCCCCAACCTACCCCCAGGAATATATATATATTTTTATATATATATTTTAAAATATATAAAATATATATATATATATAAAAAAAACTATTTTAATTTAATTTAATATCAATTAAATTCAAAAGGGTTTTTTCCCTTTAAAAAACGAATGGGTTTTTCCATTTTTCCCCCTTTTTTTATATTTGATTTTTCCCTTTTTTGCATATGCACATGCATAATATTTTTTATTTATATTTTTTTTGATCATTTTTTGGGGGGAATTTTGATACAATTTTTTTTTTTTTTCCAAGCCCTTTTTGTTGATATTTAACTGTTCATTTTCTCCTTAAGGTGTTTCTTCCGTATAGTGTTTTTTTGTAATAAGTTTCGTCTTCCGGGTTTTTTTTTTATGAATTTTTTTTTGGGGGTGTTTTTGGTGCTTTTTTTTTGGGTGTTTCTTCTTATAGTATTTTTTTTGGGGGTTTTTTTTCCGATAAAGATATTAGTTTTGTTTTCTTTTTTTTTTTTGCTGGGGGTAACAGATGTTTTTTTGGGGGGGGCCCTTTCCAGAGTTCCCTTTTCACTAATTTTGATAAGGATGTTTAAAGAAAGCCCCATCTCCTAGGCAATACTTTTTTTAAATTGCTTTGATCAAAAAACCCCCCATTGGGGTTTTTTAAAAGTTTTTTTAAAAATTTTTCCTTTATCAAGTGAGGCTTGTAAAAAGTTCAATAGGTATATTGACTTTTTGGTTTTTCTGGGGTTTTACACCCCCGGGGCCCTTAAACTATTTTTTTTAAAAATTTTTTTGATTGGGTTTTCCCCCCAGCCTGGTTTTGCAGTTTAAAGATTATTGGGTTTTTTTTAGCTTTTTTTCTGGCATGATTCTGTTCCTTCTTGACATTTAGCTGTGGAAAAGTGGTCCCCCCAGAATTTGGGACCAAGTCAAGCTAACTGGTTTCCTAATGTCTTCAAAATGTTATTCCTACTCATCCAAGAGCACGCGAACTAAAACCATTTCCCCCTTTGTCTAACGCGCTCCCCAAAATCTGAGGCCGGGCCCCCTTTTCAATCCCCAAGGCTTACGTGAAAAAGGAATCGGGGAAATACAAAGCTTTTGACGGTGATAAAAAATCGTACTGGATAAACATGTCCATAGGGGTTTTGTTTCCCTCCAGGATCCTTCATTGACACCAACAAACTATTTCGACTTTAACAATATGCCCAGCTTTAAGGTTCTGATTTTGTTTATCTTTTTTAAAAACATACCCAAAAATCATCCCCCTTTAAAAACGGGAAAATTTCCACCCCCCCTGACCACAACGCCCTCAAACCACTCCACCTGTCCATCCAAATGCCGCCCCCCTGCCAACCTACTTCAAATTGAGTCCATCAGCCACCGCCTTTTCAAGTCTCCCCCCCCAATCCACCTAAACAAAAAAGCCGCCACCTCCAAAACAAGATTCCCGGCTGAAATTTTAAAATTTAAATTTTTCCCAAATGGTCCCCAAAAGGGGGGCACGTCTACACTACTACTTCCCAAAACCCCCGGGGCCAATTTTTTCAAGGAACTGGGAAAGCCCCTGTACAGTTCCACTTCACTCAAGCAAACAAAAATACTTAAAAAAAAATCAATAATACCACGTCCCCATCGAACTATCCTCCCTTTCCCCCTGTCACATTCAGAAGGTGGGGTCTTCCTCCCCTGAACCACCGTAGATGCTCCACTCATTTCCCCATGAAGCTAAAACCTTTTTTTTTCCCCCGGGTCCTGCCTGCCCCCCCCCCAACTCCCCTAGACCCCAAATGACGAGGGGGCCTGCCCCAGCTGCCCCCTAAATCCCCCTAGTGCCCAGCTGTTTATTTAAACCCCCCAAACACACACTCCTCCCAGTGCCCTTTTTTCCCCTTTCCCCCCCTTCTTTTTCCCCCCCCTGGGGGGTTTTTCCTGGATCTCGATTAGGTTTTCCAGACAGCACTCAATTCTCAATAATTTGGGTTTTAACCAACTGGTGGTTTATAACAAAAAAAAGATTCTGATTTTCTTTTTTTAACCCCCTTTAAAAATTGGGAAAACATAGGGGGGAAAGAAAGATGCTTATAATATCCCCCCCGGGAAAATTTGAGGATTGGCCCCCAAACCCCCACACCAAAATCGCTCCATATGAAAAAAAGATGCCTTTACAGACGGAAAATACCTACGAATTGAAAAGCGGGGGGGCGATGGTACACCGAGAGAGAACTCAATAAGGGGAAAAGGGGGCCACGGCTCCTTTAACACTTCCCCTCGTACATAAGGGGAAAAATTTTTAACAAATCTGTAGCTGTCTTCAAGAAGGAACTCAGTAAGTTTTCAACCCTTTTTTCCCCCTTAGTCGATCTGTGGTTTTAAATTAAAAGTGGGCCCACCAGGTACCAGTGATGGTAAGAGGCTTGAGGCAATGGCTGATGTTGAACCCCCACTGGTGAGGGGGTAGGTATGTGAGTGGTGGCGGTAGGAAAGACGATGGGTGGGAGGATGGGAACGAGTGGGTGGGATGCAGGGGATTGGTGGGTGGGATGAATGGGATGGTGAGCGTTAGAAAGGTGAGGTAACGAGACCCACTAATTAAATGTTTACGTTAAAATGTTCTGTCATTATTGATTTGATTTAAAATTAATAAATATAAAACAAATAAATGAAACATTTGGAGAGGTACTAAACTGGACTGATAAAATCAGTATTTATTTACGTTAAATCCACAACTGATGTAACACCATTATCATTATGGTAATAAATTAATTCCATAGAGCTGATATTCTCGTCTGTCTTTCCCTTGGTGTGAAAAACACGCGCAGGAGAAGTGGAAAAAACTAAAACCTGTACAAGCAAAAACAAAATAAAAGAGAAGAAACTAAAGAACAATATAGCTAATTACTATTTAGGATAGTATTACCTCTAGGGTTCCCACTACTGCACAAGGTATTCAGGAACCACACCCACCAAGAGCTTCCTGAAAGTATATAAAGATGCTTTGTGATTCCCACCAGGCTCAACAGTTGGTTTTACAGGTTTATGGCCCAAAACCATTAAGCAAAGATTCAAACCAGGTTCACCAGATTCGTAAATGTTTGCCAAGCTGGCAGTTTCACTGAGACAAAAAGATGGAGGAATAAGACCTATTGTAGTTGGCATCTCTCTTGGCCACCTTTTTTTTGCCAGGGTTGCTGCAAGATAAGATAAGATTTGTTCGGAATTTTATCCCGGAGGGTTAGCCACCCAGGATAACCCAAGAAAGTTAGTGCGTCATCGAGGACTGTCTTATTTTCATTGGAGTTCTTCAGTCTTGTCCCCCAGGATGTGACCCACTCCAGTCGACTAACACCCAGGTACCTGCTTACTGCTAGGTGAACAGGGACAGCAGGTGTAAGGAAATATGCCCACTGTTTCTACTCGGCGGGGATTCGAACATGGACACTCAGTGTGTGAAGTGTGAAGTGAGAGCGTTGCCTACCAAGCCATAATGCTGAAATAAGTTCAACTTCTGGGATTTCACAAGGTTTTTAAGCAGCGTGCCATGCAACACTTGTATACATTTCTACCCTAACAGATCAAAAAGCCCAGATTAAATTTGATTTTGCCAACGCTTTCAACAAGTACCAACCTCTGCTACCAGGATGACCTGCAGTATTGGTACTACATGATGGCTGTTGCGCTCTGAATCATTCATCAAGTCATTGAGTCTTGTTACAGTACCATTGTCTATAATTAGGGAGGGAGGAAGGATTCTATTTTGACACTAATTAACCATATGTCAGTCAAGTTCACAAGATTCCAGTCATCCAAGTCTAATCAAATGTGAGCTTCCCCTTCGACGGGCTGTCTTAGCACTAAGTATGCAGGTTGCTTAACGATCTGATGTCCCTGGAGACACCTGGCGCCTGGTTCATTATCCAGGCCTTGATTACCTAGTGTATTCAGTTCTTGGAGTGAAGCGTAGGCCTTGTGGCTGTGTAGACAGCTTGTACTGTCTGCATAGACAGCCTATGCTGTCTGCCAGCTGAGTTCATATTTCGTGCCATGCTCAAGCTGCCACCTATAGGCCCATACCTAGTTCAGAAACCCCACGCTTGCTTACATCGCTCTCACTTCTCGCCCAGGCATCCTAGAGTAACAACGCCTACTCCTCTCTCCCTCACTAGGCATGGCTCCTCCGGGCCATGGGCACAAACACACTGCCTGTGTATCCACTATCTCGCAAATAAAGTAAGAAGCCTCCAAAGCCTTATCATTGCTACCTTGCCTGCAACAACGACGCAAATAACCTTGTAAACAAATGGTGGAAGAGGTGGTCGCAGTGGTTGTGTTGCCCGAGGAGAGGAAGAAGGGGAATGAAGTTGTCTTCACTTCATCACCCTACACAAAAAAGCATCCATCTCTCAACGAGTTATCCTGATGTTGTCTGCAAGTCTCAGCATCCGGACACAGGTACAAGCAGGATCCAGGCCAAAATTTGCCGAATTTCTTCAAGAAATATAAGTGGCGTCCCTGCGATTCCACGCCACAGCGTCCCACGCTGTTCTCAGTCACGTGTTCAACGTTACCAGTATGTTCTGTTGTTGTTCAGCTCAGCACAGCTATTTCAGCAAGTCAGAGGTGAGTTTGTGGTGATTTCTGTGTCCAGTGTGAGTGTTCTCCCAGTGTTTGTGGGTGGGAGAGGAGGAAGCGGCCGAGGCCGAGTTCCTCACACATGCTTGCCACTCACACCACATTTCTCTCCACTCACTGTCTCACTCCCTCTCTGCTGTTTATTCCTGTGAGTTCAGTGTAAATTTGCCAGAGCTGTGTATCGGAGTGCCTGAGGTCACTCGAAGCCATGTAGATCCACAAGCCATGTGGATCTACAAGCCATGTGGGTTACTAAGACAGATCCCAAGCCACATGCTGTGGTCTGCTACCGCATCACTCCACTGACGTCACCTTATGATGTCACCTACGATACTGCCCGACTCCATTGACGTCACCCACAATGCTGCCCGACTTCACGACATCACCCATGATGTTGCCTGATGTCACCTCGCGATGTCACCCCATGACATCCCTCATGACATCACTCCAGGACGTCACCTTGCGACATCTGCTGACATCACCTTGCGATGTCACCCCATGACATCCTCACTACGTCACGCCTGACATCACCTCACGACGTCATGCCTGACATCACCTCACGACGTCACACCTGACATCACCACATGATGTCACATCGACAGTGTCAGTTTCACAGTGAGCATTTTATTTCCAGTGTTGTCGAGAAGATTGAGAGGAGATACGTATATGTCATGTGTAATTAATTCCTCTCAGTCGGTTCGGTGTTCTCACATGTTCGTGTATGGCTTAGTGTCAATTTTTGCACAGAAAAGCGTCATTTGCTAGTAAACCATGTTGTACCGCATGTGCAGTAGGTGTGTGCAGTTTTCCGTGTGTCCTGTGTGGTCTTGAGCATACCTGTGTGTGGACCACAGTATGTTCTGTGCCCAGACCAGTGTAGCACCTCATGTTACTTGTCACCCGGTGTGACCCGCACGTTTGACAGCTGACATTAGTCAGTTCAAGCGTCACTTACGAGCATCTGAGCCCCTTGTACAGAAAGCTCTTTATGGTCGTTGCTCGTAATGACCTGCTGAATCGTACCCACTACGATTCCCGATTCCCGTTGAGACCCGTTCCACTTCACCTCCAGACCGTCAGAGTGCAGTTATATGTAAAGAACCAGTCTGAGGATGCTTAGACCAACCTCTGCTGTAACTCCAACTGTCGAGAGAATGACACTTGTCAAGCCGCAGTTAGCGCAGTTAGCCGTTAGCCCTGTCGGCAGGCGCTGTGTCAGCCTCGTGTCACAGCTTCAGTGAGCTCCTGCACAAAGATGATGTCACTTTGACTGCAAGTCTGCTCACTCCAGTATGGTGTATGATGTTACGACTCCCAGACGTTTTTCCCGAGTCGTCCCTGGCACGACTCACTCCACTGGATCCTGGTCACAGCACCAGGGAGGCCTGGTCATAGACCAGGCCACGGGGATGTTGATCCCCGGAATGCCCTCCAGGTAGGTAGACATTCGCCAGCAGTGACAGCCGCAGCGACTCTACCAGTTGAGAAATGTCCTCCTGAGTCGCTTGCCAGAAGAAGTCCTACCCAGTTGCCGACTACTGATGATGCCTCACTCGAGGGCACCAGCAGGTTGTGCCCCAGGTTGAGTGAACCCTGCAACGACTGTTATGATGACTGCTTCACCGTCCCAGAGACCATACCCTGTTACGTCACAGCTCAGCTGCAGCGATGTCTCCTGTGTTGCAGTATCTGTCCAGACGCAGGAAGACGTGCAGTGATGCTCATCAATGCTCACTGCCTTAGACCATGAAGCACACCACCTTTTTTTTTCTTCCCTCTCTGTAGGAAGTTTTTTTTTCATGTCCACATATGCATATGTATATATATATATATATATGTTTATTTTGTGTTCTGTGCAATGTTGCTGTGAGTTTTTTTTTATGGCCAGTCATGGTCGGGGACGATCATGGGGGTCCATGGCCAAGCGAATGTAGACAGCCTGTACTGTCTGCATAGACAGCCTATGCTGTTTGTCAGCTGAGTTAATATTTTGTGCCATGCTCGTGCTGCCACCTATAGGCCCATACCTAGTTCAGAAACCCCACGCTTACATTGCTCTCACTTCTAGTCCAGGCATCCGAGAGTCAACAAGGCCTACTCCTCTCTCACTCGCTGGGCATGGCTACTTCGGCCATGGGCACAAACACACTGCCTGTGTATCCACTATCTCGCAAATAAAGTAAGAAGCCTCCGAAGCCTTCTCCCTGCTACCAAGAACGATGTACAGTGGACACCCGAGTTACGAGCACCTCGGAAATCATACAATTATGTAAGTATAATATTGTAAGTTCTTTTGTAAGTGTATTTTTGGGGGTTTGAAATGGACTAACCTACTTGACATTTTTCCTTAAGGGAGAAAATTCGTTTGGTAATGGCACTTGAGCAGGCTTCTGGAATGAATTATGCTCGTTACTCGGGGGTCCACTGTAATTAATTTGTAAACACCTCTGCCATATGAACTATACCATGGTTAATTAACTCCCGTTAATCTGAACCAAATACTGCTACTTAGCTATATCACTATCAGCCTTGAGCAGGATTATGGATTGCAGTCTACACTGAACAAGGTTGCAATTGACCAACCAGTGAGATTAGGTGCAGTACACGGACGGGTCAAGACACGAGGCTTGACTTTCTTCACACATCTGTGAATCCGTGTAATTCTAAGGAAGCACAAATTACTTAATTGAGTATATAGGACTCTAACACTGTGACCTTTAATTAGGTGGTGATCGTAATATTACTATACGCCTTTCGCCGGGTGTGTCGCACCTGTTACATGGTGCTTAATTCGTCCCAGATTGCCTACTGCCCATTGGCTTCGAAAATGTGTGCCAAGGGGCATTTGGGCATGGTTGCCAGAGATGTCAAAAAAATATTCCAGATATGTGAGAATGTCAGTTTCCTATGACATTCATAAATCTGAAATCCTAACCTGGTGGAACAGGATCATAGCTATGTCAAGTCATTGATGACTATTATATCAAAGGAACATAACAGTGCTTTTGGTCTCTCAAGAGAGGGTGGCCCTCTTTCCCCTTCTCATGTTCTGCCTATATTACGGAAGTCTGGTTCCTGGATGATACGCTCTAGCTGGCTTTGCAGAATCTCTGCTAGAGGAAATCAGGAATATTAAATATTTTGTAAAGAATTTCAGACTATTCCAATGTGTCGTAGTTTGCTCCAGTTAGCCGATCATTGACCAAATCTTGGCCGTCTTGCCAGGAGTGCAGGCCATTTATCTGACCAACAGTACTTTCCTGTGTGTTCTCACTTTCAGTTCTGTCAACCTGATTCTGGGGAAAAAAAAATCGAACTAAAAAAAAATGGAAGGCCGGATTAGAAACATTGATGCACTTGACGCTTAAGTAAGTTAATTCTGGTACAGATACACATGAATACAGTTACATAAATGATCATACACAGCAGCATTATGTGTAGATTACCTAGAATAACCCAAAGAAGACAAAGTGACTTATTTCCACTGGGGTCCTTGGGGTCGTAAAATGTCTGTCCCTGATGAGGCTCACTTACTTTTTTGGTATGCTTTCCAAATGGCAACAGTCCCCTACTATAGGAACATGATACCTTCTAAAGTCAATGTTAGAAGAAGTCCTAGATCTTTCCCTTGAAGATGCAAACTTTACTGCCAATCAGACTTGGTCGACTAGGAATACGTACAGCCTCCCAAACAGCATTGCCAGCATGTTGTTCTCCTCCACAGCAAAAGAGGAATTAGTAAAATAAATTCTCTCAGCAGTAGTGGCTCCAGAAGTTTTTATATATGAGGGGGTTCACTGGTGACAATGTGGCTGGAAGAGGAGCTGTAGTGTAGCAGTCAGTTGGCTTCTTAACTTCCTTGGTTAATTATGCTTAATAAGACCAGTTTGAAAAACATCTTTATTGGATCTCTGTTATTATTCAGCATTTTGAGGTATATTTTGAAAAAAAAGTGGCCACAAAATTACCTTGTAGTGACTGATAATTCGCTTTGCAAAAATATATAATTTTTTATGTATAGCTTTATGTTAGTTAATTTTTATATGAATTTTAATTAAGAACAATTTATCACCTTCTCAATTCCTTGTATAAAGAATGATTGACAAGTGTCTGCGTCACCTGCACCACACTGTCTTGTTGGCTCTGGCTTCTGGGTTATCCCATTGTTTCTTTATTGATTCTTCGATATATTATTTTTTATGCATTATAAAAGTTATCTTCGTGTGTTCTTTTGTTTTTTTACTAATCTAATACGTTAGTTTAACGCACTTCATCCGTGGTTTAAAGTTTCCATTGTTTATCTGCCTTTGAGTCAAAAAGCCCCTGTTAATTCACGCAACCCCTACAACCTCATTTGCCACAAACAATATATAAAAACGTTGTTTATGTATTGTCTGTCACCTAATTGCTGAATATTTTGCCCATAAAAATACTGGAACAAAGTTTTTGTCACCAAAATCCAGAAGTGTTACTATACAGGCATCAGAAGCTACACAGACAGGTCCCGAGGAGCTGGATGAAAAATTGCAAGTTGTAATCATAGCTATAATGAATCACAAACTTGGAATGCACAAACCTGCAATGCACTATCTTGTCGATTTTCGAAGTCGTCACAGATTTCGCATTTCCAAGCAAATCAGCCAAAGTTTAACACACCACTCCAGATCCAGACGATGATGACACTGATATTGTTGTTGCTAAAATTAAGAGCAAGATACGTCAAGAAATCAAGAGTCAGTCTAGAGAGAGACAACTATAACACACGTGTGAACAATGAAAATGTCTCAAAATATGTTCTTATCACTATCATTAATGTCTTTATCCTCTTGTCACCAAAACGAGATATTATGCCACCTACTCTCCTGATAAGCAACATAATAACACCAGTATTAGCAAAATATTCAACTCTACTGCAGATCAACTTGGCTGTCTTTCTACGGGATCCAAAGAATTTTGAAGTGACTGCACATATAAACTACTACATTTTAAAAATATCATTGGATACAACAGCGCCAAAAATACTAAGCTAACAACAATTTTCAAAGTTGAAGATAATTTATCACAGTTTGTGGTAGATAATTTTGATGCAGACAGCATGTCTTGGTGATACATCGTCATTTCATTCCATGCAGTTCTCAAGACTCAGCCATAAGCTATAATACACCGCCAAAAACAGGATATACAACATCGTAAAATGACCGACATGTCAAGACCAATAATGGTGTTATGTGTAAGGGCGGACCAAAGCGAGTGCCTGCACCTCCAAGCAGCTACGCTTATGCTGACATACTATTCTTGCATTAAGGCGTGCAAATTATACAAGGTATGGCGTGTATTATCCGTGGAATATAGAAGCCTTATCTGAAAATGTGGTTGAACGTTTTATGAAAGTTTACATGGAACTTAATTTTGAGAGCTTCACCCAGAGGGTATTATCAATGTGACTAATGGAATGATTGCTCCACCGTCAGTAAATGTAGATAGTGCACTAGATATTATTTCCAGACAGATAGAGGAATTTAAAAGGAAAATACCTGAATGCTTATATGACACATTACCAATGAATGTTGTAATAATGTAGTCACGAAGAAATTAATCAATTCAGGGAAATGCATGGTCTATAGTACCAAATTTATTTACTCAAAGAGTGATTGACCTGCAAGCAATCACCTGTATCCACTGCTCTCTCCAGCGACTCAAGAGAGATGAGGATATTAAAGTCAAAACCGTCCTTTAAAAAATCAGACAAAGATTAAAGATAGTGGCAGACTTTACTTCTTGCACAGTGCTTGATAGTTATGCTCTTATGTAGCTTCTTCTCAGGCCATTATCCAGTTCTGTTAATCAGACTACAGTTATGAATCAGTGAAAAGATTTAAAGGAAAAATAAAATGGAGATTGGAATTTAGTGATGTTTACTTGGTCGTTGACAGATTTAACGATTTCAACATAAATAATTCTACAAGAATCTCCAGAGGGAAAGAATGCTGCAGAGTATTAATGTTATCACACAATGCCCTTGTCTTCCCAGAATGTTACCCAAACTATCTGTGAGAAATTACGTGCATGAGGTTTACAGGGTATTACTTGAATTATTACGTGCAAGTAATTTGGGTGAGGTAAGTGGGACTTAGTCACAGTAAGTCACAGGACTGTCACTCCTTCGATACCCACTCCATCACCACTCTTACAAAAAAGCTTGACCTGACATTAAATTAATAATTACAATATTAAACATTAATACCAGTAATGGTAAATTATAAAATGTGGACTGTATATTATTTGGCTTGCTGGGTACACAGAATATAATTATTGTATAATACATAATACAATAGTGTTATTAGAAAAAAAATTCGTATTACCACTTACCATTTAATTACTGTAGTTGGATAATAATTATTATTTGTGGAACACATCCTAACGCTACCCTAACAGCTAGAATTTATGAGGGCCAAGACAAAACTACTGTACATTATGGGTAAGCGTCACTTAGCTAAGGTGTGCTGCTGGGAAGAATCAGTCTTCTATTTTTCTATCCTTGTTGCTGAATTTTAAGTTTTCCACACTATCCGTATGGAAATAATAAGTACTTAATAGATGTCAATCTTCAATGGGATACAAATTTAACCAAATAATACAAAGAAACAATATCATATTATAAGAGGACAAGAAGAAGCACCTGTGACCTAAGCACTGGTGGTCTGATCAAACGAAGGAAAGACTTAGCAACAAATTCTGAAAAAAACGGACATTTTTATCATGCAGCAAGCCAATAATATGTTGCTGTCAATGAGCACAAATATGACACAGTTATTGCAGATGATACTAATGATAATATTTGTTTTCTTCACCATCATATGAAGCAAGGACTGCAGAGAACAATGGTGATGTAATTCCCTATTAATGACAAAACTGTTATTGATTCTGAGACACTGTAGACTACCTAAGACTGATTCCTGCAATGTTAGTAGGAATCAGTCTTAGGTAGCTCTGACTGGGTGTGATACTGTGACAGCCTGCTTTGGTGAAGGAAAAGTAACATTGTTAAAAGTGTTGATAAATGTTGTGCATTGAGATATTGTATGAAATGTTGAGGTTGATTGGTATGATGTGATGGGCCAGGCAATAAAATTCATAGCTGCCTGATACAGACAACCACAGGTCATTTCCATGTCACAGGCTGGACTGCAAAGACTGAGAGGTCTGAAACAACAAGTTTTCCTGAGCTTGTCACACTCCCACCCATTATACAGGCTTTCTCTGAGAACATTAAATGTGCTCATATGCAGACTCAGACTAATATCTGGAAGAATTCACTTCAGTTATATCCGTTACGAACATTACCTATAAATGTCCACTAGGCACGTGATAGTAATTTACAATTACTTAGATGCCGATGTAATCGTACCAAGTTAGCATGCTCAGTGTTTGTTCTGACCATGCATAATTCTGACCATGCATAATTCAAATGATGTAGTGACCAAGCAAGATTAGCATCAGAGGATAAAGAAGAAATAGCCACGTGAGGATTATAAGTCAACACAGATCACATTTGTGTAGACCTAATAATTGTGAGTTATGAGATTAAACAAATATAAGAATAGAGGAATGTTTCTTTAGTTTGGTTGAGGAAGAAGGACCAGAGGCTTTTAGGCTATTTGATTACAGGTTACAGTTCACTCTTTCTTCTAGCAACCTTCCGATGTTAAGAAAATAAAGAGGGGTCAGCCAGTACCTTAAGTCTCACTTCCCAGACTTAGACTGAAGGCTACCACAATGATTCATTTAATTTTACCTCATTTGTTTTTGCTTAAATGTATATATTTTTTTTTTACTTTACATAGGAAAAATTAAGCATTTAATAGCAATTTTTTTTTTTTTTTTAAAATCTTCAAATTCTCAATACTGACAAAGATCTAGTAATGCAATCTTTCAGACTGGTCTTTCAGAGGAGCCCATATACATGAAGGAAAAACTTAGGACGCCAAAACAAAGTGGTTGCCGGACAACTAGGGACGTGTCTTGAAACAATGTTATTAATATTATTATTTTTATTTGAAGGGCTGATGGAATTTGGGGGTTTCAGTCCCCTTAATAACTTTTGTTGCCGCCCCTGCACGAATTAGTGGCACTACACAATCTCAGCTTCACTTTACTGATTGGAAGACTCGTGGTTTCAACACCAAAACCAGGTGCGATGATGGCCTCTAATAAACCCAGCTTGGGTGACCCCCATTACATATAGGTATAGGGGTGCACAAGGCAATATAATATATATATATATATATATATATATATATATATATATATATATATATATATATATATATTGGATGGGGTCCACCTCTGGTACAAATTGTGGGACCCATAGCCTCGGAGAAGTGGATAAAAAGGCTTCAAGGAAGAATATTTGGATTTCTTCTTGAAGCCATTTGAATATTCCACTTCTCCTACCACCCCATCTTTTCATTGTTTTTTTTTTACCAATAGGTATATTTTATTACATAATATGGTACAAAAGATTTTAGAGATACATTGTTGATATAAAGATGGCATATACAGTACACGAGGTGTTAGAGATACATGTCTAGTACATATTGTTACATGTTTGTCACTGATTATAATGCGAAAATCTCATCCAGCTCCTCAGAGCTGGGGCGCGTGCCCAAAATACAGCATGCATTACCCCTCTGAACAGCAGCGCTGAGTCGCTGGAACAGAAAACTAGCTGCCCTGGGATCCCTAGTATATATATATATATATATATATATATATATATATATATATATATATATATATATATATATATATATATATCGGATTCGTGGCCACGTCCACTTACGATATGATGGTAGGCCCCGTGGCTGTAAGAATTTATTTATGGGGGTCAGAGACTTCTCGCTGACTACGAAGTTCAGTATCTCGAACAATGCACATGTCACTAAGCAAAGACGAAGCTACCTGCGTGTTTTGGCAGGTGTTCGCCTAGTGACCTATAACCCGACCTAAAGCTGCAGCTTTCCTATTTGTCAGGCACAAGGAAACTAGCTTACCATTGTTCAATTTTGCATCATTCAAGCTGTATATACTTATATACACATGGAAGTCGATGTGGTTGTCTTTGAATACGATATCCGCTATCCCTGGACCTCATGTTCATTGTAAATTTGTGTTGGCTTACACAATACTACACATCACTCGCTGAGTCATCTTATCAGATCATTTTAACCAGCAGTTTTATAACTGTCTAGTTATCGCTCATGTTCGTCGTTGCCTGTTAGGTTTTAGTCCTCGGGATATTTATATTGTTCCATAGGCGTTATACCGTGGTAAATTAACTTCCCTGAGAGACACGGCACCTTTTTAAGTGGACACATTGTGAGAACACTTCTCACACAGTAGGTGGTTACCGCACGAGCACACATAAATTCTCTTAAAATAAGTATCTTTATTAAACTGGCGCCCAGATCATCTCTAGCCTCCATCAGGCATCGACTCCTTCAGGCACTGAATTCACTGATTTTGCAGCAGGAGTGCCAGCATGGTACACTAATAGCGTTATGAATACAGGTTGTCACCTAACTTGAAACACTGTTCTTATAAAAACTATTATGTCTAATAACTCAAGCTTGTTATTTACTCTTCAAACCACCGCCCTGGGATTTGTCATATTGACCTTTGGGTCAATATGACAAATATGACAATATGATACCGTAGTAGTCTCTAGGGTAGGATACGAATGTTTTCCCTCAGTTGAGTGAAGACAATTTTTTTTCGCACTTTTAAATCAGTGTGTAAATTTGCCATCAATAATCACTAAATAATCATGTTTCTTCACTCTTCCTCCACACTAAACATATAAAACCACTAAATCAGCTATCAACGATCAATCATTGTATCAACAATCACTAATCAGTCACTAATCATCGACCTCGGCTGTTAATGAGAGAGCCAGGAACTAAAGTTTGAGTAAAGCAATTAGGTGAGTACATAGTTCTACCTGCGTACATACGGCTCTCCTTTCGTACACACACACCTCTACTTTCGTACACACACACCTCTACTTTCGTACACACACACCTCTACTTTCGTACACAGCTCTGCGAGTGGTGGGATGAAGAGGTTAATGAAGGCTTTAGACCAGCGAGACTTTAATTAAAGAACAGAAACACTTGAGGACCAAGTCCGAAATATGTATTTTTTTTATTGGCATCGTAAGGTAAGCAGATACCTTTTGCCCAACACCTGAATATTCCCAGCAGCTATTGGAGTTTCCTTACACAGGTTATTACATTCCAACAACTACTGGATCTTTCTTACACAGGATATTACATTCCAGCAGTTTCTAAGAATTTTTTCCATGCGACCCTCAAGCTGTGACTCGACCCCTGCAACCACAAATAGGTGAGTACACAGGTACCAATTTGTACCGCTAGATGGGCAGCAGAAGCAGTAGTGTGAGGGAACTTGCTCGCATGTTTCTCTACGCCAGGAAATCGATTCCCAGACCTTGCGATTGTGTGTCGAAAGCTCTCACCTGTGATCTACGCATAGTATGTGTAGAGGTTCCAGGAGGAGGAGGAGGAGGTGGGTGAGAGGGGTAGGGAATTGGGAATACGGGGTGGGAGTTAAGAAAAATTGGAGGAAGAGACAAAGGGATGGGATGGGAGGGGTGGGGAGAGAGAGGTGGGACCTTGTAGGGGAGAAGGACTACCAGTGTGACCTTCGTCTACTATACTCGTCACTGAGGTGGTACTCCCTCACCTTCCCTCCTCATTCCCCCCAACCAATAGTGTCTCGCTCGCGGCGGCTCTCCACGCGTACTCCCTCACCTTCCCTTTCTCCTGTGGGGGAGGTTCTCCCAGCATCATAGTCTAACTCATCCCCTCCTCCCCTCCCGGGAGTTTTGTACTCAGAGCAGATATATACAGGTATCACAGCCTCACTGGTCACAAATGTCTTTGAAGAAATTACAAGCATCTTCTAGAAACCAGTGAGGTGTGTTGACAAAAAAAAGCAATATATAGAGTGTGTGTGTGTGTGTGTGTGTATGTTGACATACTCAGACATTTATTCCCACTGAGGTATCTCCCGATGCACCAGTGCACTACTGCTCCTTACTGGGAATGTTTATGGAATATGAGAGGGAAACACCTGCCATTTGTTGTCACCATGTAACTAAAATGCAGAGATAAATGACATAAAATGCCCACACGGTTTACAATAGTAACTTCAACAAACTTCACCTGGGTGAAGTGGGTTTGTATCTTCGTATTCGAAGACACCCACTGTGTGGGTGGAAACACCTGTATAATGATAATCTTTACAAGGGGCGGCGTGTACAATGAACCATTCGTCCCTAGCATTCACTCTGCACTCTGGCTCTCGCAAGAACCAATCTCGATGAGTACACCAAACCATACTTACGTCTTGATTATGGTGCCTACATATATTTTTGTAATTTTTCATGTTTGAGGGTAAATGTTCTGTATCTTAGTGCTTATGTTCGTGTGTGCATGAGGATGGTCACCTAGGCTGAAATATGACTAGGGAATGTTCAGATCTATACGATTATCACTCGTTGCACAAGAGTTTGCAAACTATTATCTCATTTTACACCTTTACGTTTCTTACGAGATTAACAACGTTAATTTCTTAACGTTTCTTGTATACACGAATGTAATTTTCCTAAGTGTTTCATTGTTTGATTAGGTTACATAAATCTGTAAAAAAATGTCTTTAAATAAATAAGCATATAAAAAAGGCTGCAATATATCTAGCAACTAGGCAGAGGAAAATAGCCAAGAAACGTTCAAATGTGTAGTATTATTGGTAGTGGCGCGATACTTGTCTGAAGAGGTACAGAGGTGAGTGGCAGACTTGAAATTGTAATGGAAGGTGAATGTAATTAATTACAACGTTATAATTGTGTAATCGAACTTTAACATTAAAAATAAATGTAACTGGCTGTTGTCAAGCTTATTATACCTGCTTAAATTACATAAGAGAACTGGGGCACTATGATAGGCTAATGCCAAAATGAAATTAAGTACACGTCAAATGGTACATAACTGTACATTCTCATGCGATTCTCGTTGTCTGGGTTAAGTTTTATATAAAAAAGTATATACAAGAAGATTGTGCACTTCTCCACGTAAAACCTTTGCATTAGACTAATGGAAGGATTCTCCAGAGATGCTGCCTCTGAAGAAACCACCAAGATAAATGATGAGTTCTACAGCCAGTTCAGTGACGTCAGAAAGAGTATTTGGCACAAAGTTTATCTAGTGCCACAGTAGTGTGCAACTGGACCTGCAACCTTCCTCGAACCTTTCGTGATTAAGTGCAACTCAGAAATTAATGAGTACCTTCCATGTCTTAATGAAGTGTAATGTGTAATAATGGATGTAACTTATGTAAGTTGTTGTGCGCTATTAAACTCAATGTTATTTTTCATTATTTTACAAGTTGTGAAATAACTCAATGCAACTTTCTGCAACAATTCATTGCAACAATTGTTGTAATTTTGTTCAGCTTCTAGCTGTTGTTTCCTTGTTTAAAATGTAGTAAATGAAAAGCAATAATAAAACTGTGTTAGATGTAACACAGTAAAGTACATTATGTGAACAAAGTTTATTTAGTTATTTGTAATGTTCTGGATCTTTGATTTATTTAATAAATATTATGTACATGTTCTCCACGTGTTTGACTCCGGCTGCTAATGTAACTAATGGTATTCTTCTTCATTCTGAAACTATGTACTTAGACTTAAACACAAATTATGAAGTAAAATGTCTGGTTTTATTTCGAACCTTTAACAATTTCAACATCAGTAAAATTTGAAGTAATTGAAGAAAATAATTTAATACCAAATATGGAGTAATTTTAATTGTATTTTTTTCTGATCAAGTAATTGGAATTGAAATTGAAAATCTGGAAGAGTAACTGAAGCTCTAATTGAATCATGTAATTATTCTAAGTCTGGTGAAAGGTAGTGGCGTCTGCGTTAATTAAGGATCCATCATTTATCCTGGCTCATCTGGAGTTTTGACCCGTCGGGGTCTTACAGGGGAGTGGAAAGTAGATTCAATTCCTCTTATCAAGAGTCCTCTTCACCCCCGCCCCCTCTCCGGCCTATCCCAGCATTATCAGCAGGACTGGTAGCTGCTAAAGGCCACTACCACAGGTCTTGCTTCCTTCTGTGCATACAGGATGCAGATGCTGCCACAGCTAGCAGTGTAGCAGATGGACATAAATAATGATGCTTCTGAGTCTGCAAAGAAATTCGTGCAGTGAAATGTTTAAATTTTTCAGAGGAGAACTCTTTGTCAGTGTGTTTGTTACCTCTGACAGACCTCACATCTAGACCTATGTTGAATATGAATGTTTCTGTTATCACACAGGTGAAAGTCGCCACCATGAAACACATCCGACAAAGCTGGAGGCTGAGTTGGATGCAACGCTTCAAATTTTTTAAGATAACTAGAGCCTATATTCTGACAATCTGTGTGTGCTTGCAAAAGGATATTATACACTCATTGTAGAATTACAAATTATGAAATGAGCCTGGAGTAAAGACAAGGAAGCACTGGGATGGCGTCGAGAATGATGGTGAGTCACATATTGCCACCTAACATATTAGAGCTGGACCACAGGAGAAACAGCATGCCTGCTTTAGTGAGTCAATTCCTTTACACACTGCTGCTGTCGGCAGCTGCTGACCGACTTCTTTGGTCAGTACTTGGTTTATGCTGTCACATGTAGCACAACAAAGCCAATGAAACACATCATTTTTACTTTTGTTGTGGAAACATTGACAGGAAATGTGGAGCTCACACACACACACACACACACACACACACACACACATACATACACACACACACACACACACACAATCATAAAGATATTGTTGACTGGGAAAACCTACAGCCACATGTTGGACCAGAAACATGGAGGGCTTAGATGTTGGAGACAGTATTGGAGAACTTCATACACCAACATGTTAGGGATACAACCAGAGAGAGAGGAGAAGATGTTGCATCAAGGCTGGATCTCACATTCGCCTTGAATAGTTCAGACATAGGGATATCACACACGAAAGACCCTTGGCGCTAGTGATCACGACATCCTGAGTTTTGAATTCCTTGTAGAGTTAACAGTGGAAAATGCAGCAGCACGAGAAGGACGAGAGAAGCTGAACTTCAAAAAAGGGGACTACATATTCATGAGAAGATTCCTGCATGAAGTGCAGTGGGAAAGAGAACTAGAGGGAAAGACAGTAAATCAAATGATGGAACATGTGACCACTAAGTGCAGGGAGGCAGAGAAGTTCATACCAAAGGGCAACATAAAAAATGGTAAGACCAGAGTGAGCCCATGGTTTAACTGGAGGTGTAAAGAGGCCAAAGCCAAGTGTGCTAGAGCATAGAAAAGATATAAAAGGCAAAGGACTCAAGAAAACAAGGAGTTGATCAGAAGAACCAGAAACAAATATGCAGGGATAAGGAGAGCGTCCCACAGGCAATACGAGAACGACATTGCATCAAAGCCAAATCTGAACCAAAGTTGTTACACAGTCACATTAAGAGAAAAACAACAGTTAAGGACCAGGTAATCAGTTTGAGGAAAGAAGGAGGGGAACTCACAAAGAGTCATCAGAAAGTATGTGATGAACTTAACACAAGATTTAGAGAAGTATTCACAATAGAGACAGAAATGCTTCCAGCAAACATTGGAGGTAAAGTGTTGGACACAATACACATAACCAAGGAGGAGGTGAAGAAACTGCTAGGTGAACTAGATACCTCAAAGGCGGTGGGCCGAGATAACATATCTCCATGGATCTTGAGAGATTGTTGTTGTTGTAGTCGCCAGATGTCCGCGTCTTCCAGTACGGCCTGCCCTGGTAGGGTGTCAATCATCTTCTTCTTTCATTCTTCTTGGCCCGTAGGACATTTGAGAGGGAGCAGAGGAACTGTGTGTGCTGCTAGCAGCAATCTTCAATAAATCTATCGAAACTGGGCAATTGCCTGAGGCGTGGAAATTCTACAATAAGGTAACAGAGGTAAGACAGGAGAGAGAGGATGGATGGATTGAATATTTTGGACTGCAAGAAGGCTTTTGACACCGTACCACACAAGAGACTGGTACAAAAATTAGAGGAGCAGGCAGGAAGAGTAAGGAAAGTACTGCAATGGATCAGGGAATACCTTTCAGGAAGGAAACAACGAGTGTTGGTACGTGATGAAGTGTCAGAGTGGGCGAATGTGTCGAGTGGGTTTCCACAAGGGTCAGTCCTAGGTCCGGTGCTGTTTCTTGTATACGTGCATGACATGATGGAAGGAATAGATTCAGAAGTATCGCTGTTCGGTGATGATGTGAAACTGATGAGGAGAATACAAGCGGGCGAGGATCAGCTAAGATTACAAGGGAATCTGGACAGACTACAAGTCTGGTCCGACAAATGGCTCCTGGAGTTTAACCCAGTAAGTGTAAAGTCATGAAGATTGGGGAAGGACAAAGAAGACCGCAGATGGAGTACAGGTTAGGGGATCAAAGGCTGCAAACGTCACTTAAAGAAAAAGATCTTGGGGTAAGCATTATAACAAATAACTGCTGCAGCTATGGGCGCTTGGCAAACCTGAGAATAGCATTTCGACATCTGAGTATGGAGTCATTCACGACATTGTACACTTTGTACGTCAGGCCTATCCTGGAGTATGCAGCATCAGTATGGAACCCACACCTAGTCAAACACATCAAGAAACTGGAGAGAGTGCAAAAGTTTTCAACAAGATTAGTTCTGGAACTGAGGGGTATGTCTTACAAGGAGAGGTTAAGGGAACTTAACCTGATGACACTAGAGGATAAGAGGGATAGGGAGACATGATAACGACGTATAAAATAATGAGAGGAATTGACAAGGTGGACATGGCTCGAATGTTTCAGAGATGTGACACAGTAACAAGGGGCCACAATCGGAAGTTGAAAACTCAGATGAATCATAGGGATGTAAGGAAGTATTTCTTTAGCCTTAGAGTTGTCAGGAAGTGGAATAATCTGGAGAGTGAAGTAGTGGAGGAAAGTCCATACATAGCTTTAGGAAGAGGTATGATAAAGCTCATGGAGCAGGGAGAGAGTGACTTAGTATCGGCCAGTGAATAGGTGGGGCCAGGAGCTATGAATCGACCCCTGCAACCACATATAGGTGAGTACACACATGGAAGAGCAATGTAAAAGGATGGAACAAGAGTCTGAAAGCAAACTAGGTGAGCTTTCCACAAAAATGGAGAAGAGGCTGGAAGCAGAGAAGAAGAAATGGGAGTCATGAGCTGAAGCTGTGGAAGCCAAGATACGGGCCCTAGAAGATGAAGTAAATATGCTGAAGTGGGTTACAGGGCTAGTGCCCAGAGGGGACATGACATCTGGAGCAGGTACACCCCTATTACAGAAGGGGTCCAAAGGAAAGGAAGGAGACAAGACTTACTTTAAGGCCCAATCAGGCCACCAGGCAAGGCTGAGAAACAAAGGGGGCAAGCTGTTGGGGACAGGGACAGCAGTATGTGATGGAGGTGCAGGTATAGAAGGAGACAGATCCCATGCAGAGGCATGACCAGGCCACCAAGAGTTACAGGAAATAATAAGGGAGACAATGGCTATGTAAAAATGGGACCCAAAGACATGGAGGAAAAGGCAGTGGAGGAAAGGAAGAGGCCAGTCTTTATTTATGGGCTTCAGGAGAGTGAAGGGAGGACATACAAAGAAAGACGGCAGAAAGAAAAACAACAGATTGAAAACATCATCAAACACATAGGCGAGGAGGACATGACTGATATAATAAATTTTCAGAGAATAGGGGAATACTCAAACGGGAGAAATTGGCTGGTCAAACTGATTATCAAGACAGAATCAGGGAGGAACAAGATCCTGCAGGAGAAACCACAGCTGAAGGAATTATCAACATACAGGAGGGTGTTCGTAGACCATGACAGAATGAGAATGGAATGACAGCAGCTGAGGGAGAGGATAAAAACGAAAGGGGCTTGAAACAGACAAGGATAGAATGAGCAGGGGACAACCAAAGCCGGGTGAAGCAACAAGTGCAAACACCCACAGAACCACCCTCAGGACCCCACAGCCAAACATACTATGTATCCCAATACAAACTACACTCCATACTCACAACCTCCACCCCACAGTATGCAGTAGAATCCCATAGCACCCTGCCAGGTCTCCCTCTTCCCCAAACCCCACAACCCCCCCAGAAAACAGTGTTGAAGAGGAAACAAGGTATGGTACACCAACACTGATGGAATAACAAATAAGTGTGAGGAGTGGCACAGAAAAATCAAAGAGGCATCATCAGACATCATAGCTCTCACAGAAACCAAGCTCACGGAATAATAACTGATGCCATCTTTCCAACTGGATACCAGATCCTGAGGAAAGACAGAGGGAACAGAGGGGTTGAAGAAGTGGTACTGCTCATCAAAAACCAATGGGATTTTGAGGAGCTGTAGAGAGAAAACAGAGAAGCAAGAGACTACATGATAGGAACATTTCAATCTGGAGGTCCCAAGGTGGTAATTGCAGTGATGTATAACCCACAGAATAGCAAGAGGCCAAGGCAAGAATATGATAAGAGTAACAGAGCGATGGTTGACACACTGGCTGAAGTGGCCAGAAGGGTCCATGTGGGCAGGGCAAAGCTACTGATTATGGGTGACTTCAATCACAAAGAAATTGACTGGGAAAACCTGGATCCAAATGGGGGCCCAGAAACGTGGACGGTTAAAATGATGGAGGTGGTACTGGAAAACCTCATGTACCAAAACGTACATTACCAGAGAGAGGAGAGGATGAACCAGCAAGACTGGATCTAGTATTCACCTTGAGTAGTGCAGATATTGAGGATATCACATATGAAAGATCACTCAGGGCTAGTGATCATGTGGTTATGAGTTTCGAATACATAGTAGAGTTACAAGTGGAGAGGGAAGCAGGAAGGGCAAGGATGAATGAGCCAAACTACAAGAGAGGGGACTACACAGGCATGAGGAATTTCCTGCATGAGATGATGTAATATGTGACAACAATATGCAAGGAAGCAGAGGAGAGGTTTGTACCCAAGGGCAACAGAAATAATAAGGTGTAGAGAAGCCAAAACCAAGTGTGCTAGAGAATGGAAGAAGTATAGAAGGCAAATGACCCAGAAGAATAAGGAGAGCAGTCAAAGAACCAGAAATAAATATGCTCAGGTAAGGAGGGAGGCCCAACGACAATACGAAAATGACATAGCAGCAAAAGCCAAGTCCGACCCAAAACTGTTGTACAGTCACATCAGGAGGAAAACAACAGTCAAGAACCAGGTAATCAGGCTGAGGAAAGGAGGTGAGATCAAAGAAATGACCAAGAAGTATGTGAGGAGCTCAACATGACATTCAAAAAAGTATTCACAGAGACAGAAGGGACTCCAGAAAGACGGAGAGGTGGGGTACACCATCAAGTGCTGGACACAATACGTACAACTGAGGAAAAGGTGAAGAGGCTGCTAAGAGAGCTAGATACCTCAAAGGCGATGGGGCCAGACAACATCTCTCCATGGGTCCTGAGAGAGGGAGCAGAGGCGCTCTGTGTACCACTGACAACAATGTTTCAACACATCTATCAAAACAGGGTGACTACCTGAGGTATGGAAGACAACAAATATAGTCCAAATTTTTAAAAAAAGAGACAGACACACAACATTAAACTACAGACCAGTGTCACTGATATGTATAGTATGCAGAATCATGGAGAAGATTATCACTGAGAAGAGTGGTGGAGCACCTAGAAAGGAATTGAGCTTGTCAACGACAACCAGCACAGATTCAAGGACGGGAAATCCTGTGTCACAAACCTACTGAAGTTGTGACAAATTGACAGCAGCAAGACAAGAGAGAGAGAGGGGGGTGGGTAGACTGTGTTTTCTTGGACTGTAAGAAGGCTTCTCACACAGTTCCACACAAGAGATTAGTGCAAAAGCTGAAGGACCAGGCAGGTATAACAGGGAAGGCATTGCAATGGATCAGAGAATACCTGACGGGAAGACATCAGCGAGTCATGATACATGACGAGGTGTCAGAGTGGGCGCCTGTGACGAGTGGGTTCCACAGGACCGGTGCTGTTTCTGGTATATGTGAATGACATGATAGAAGGAATAGACTCAGAAGTGGCTGTTTGCAGACGATGTCAAGTTAATGAGGAGAATTCAATCGGAGGAGAACCTTCAAAACCAGGGATGCCAAGCCTCTTTAGGTCGCTTGTTCTATCTAGGCTGGAATATTGCTGCACACTAACTGCACCTTTCAAGGCAGGTGAAATTGCTGACCTAGAAAATGTGCAGAGAACCTTCACGGCACACATAACTGCGATAAACCACCTCAATTACTGGGAACGCTTGAAGTTCCTAAATCTGTACTCCCTAGAACGCAGGCCGGAGGGATACAGTATTATATACACTTGGAAAATTCTAGAGGGATTAGTACCAAACTTGCACACAAGAGTCACTCCCTACGAAAGCAAAAGACTCGGCAGGCGATGTAACATCCCCCAATGAAAAGCAGGGGTGCCACTAGCACGTTAAGAGACAACACAGTAAGTGTCAGGGGCCCAAGACTGTTCAACTGCCTCTCAGCTTACATAAGGGAGATTACCAATAGACCCCTCCTGAGGCACACATCAACCAAATAACTGCTGCAGCATATGGGTGCATTCCGACATCTCAGTGAGGAATCGTTCAAGACTCTGTACACCGTGCACGTCAAGCCCATATTGGAGTATGCAGCACCAGTTTGGAACCCACACCTGGCCAAGCACGTCAGGAAATTAGAGAAAGTGCAAAGGTTTGAAACGAGACTAGTCCCGGAGGTAAGGGGCATGTCCTACGAGGAGAGGTTAATGGAAATCGACCTGACGACACTGGAGGACAAGAGAGAGAGGGGGGATATGATAACAATATATAAAATACTGAGAGGAATCGACAAGGTGAACAGTGACAGGATGTTCCAGAGATAGGACATAGCAACAAGGGGTCACAATTGGACGCTGAAGACTCATGTGAGTCACAGGGATGTCAGGAAGTATTTCTTCAGCCATAGAGTTGTCAGGAAGTGGAATAGTCTAGAAGTGATGTAGTAGAGGCAGGATCCATACATAGCTTTAAGAAGAGGTATGATAAAGCTCATGGAGCAGGGAGAGTGACCTAGTAGCGACCAGTGAAGAGGCGGGGCCAGGAGCTGTGAATCGACCCCTTGTAACCACAATTAGGTGAGTACACACACAGCCTCTATGAACGCAATCTGGGGAAAAATATAGAAAATTTGCTGGCAAATACACACCCGATGGTGCCCCAGTACTTGTTGTTGACAAAAAAAATAAACCGTGTTCATATGCGCCATCACTGCATCCTTCCTTTTACACGTCTTCAACCACAAGTGGTACGAAGGTGCGTTAACCCTATAGTGGAAAGCTAAAATAATCCTTCCATTTTGAGAAACGATAACCTCAGGCAGAGACTGCATTTAGACCCATCGTTCTTACCAGCGTTATTGGTACATGTTAGAGCCTCTAGTTAACAAGCGCCTTGTGTGATACTTAAAAACCCGAAAATATATCTTCCCTTATCAGTTTAATTTTCGAAAAGTCGGTTCTACCCTGCAACCCCCCTCCCCCCTTGCCCCTGCCTTTGTTGATAACCATTCAGTATTCAGTAACTGCTATTCTTTTTTTGATCTGAATAAAAAATTACGACACTACCTGGTATTAGAACATTTTATTGCAAGCCCCTGCCTTAGGCCTATTGGGAAATTACAACTTTTCTATCAGAGACACTTCAGTGTTTATGTGAATATCAGATTTTCCCATGAATGTATGCTAGTAGATGGCATACCAGAAGTTGTTTTTTTTTTTAGTTGTGCCGCCTGAGCGACTAGTGTCTTGTGCATCACCATGCTCATCCCATGGGCGGCAACGTTAAACAAGGCTACGTCCTGTCCTACCTTATTTCTGATAGCTATTAATAGTTATCCCTCGGTTCTTCCGACAAGTATCTTGTGATCTAAGCTTAGTATTTCTTTATGAATTGTGTGACTGGTACGCTTGTCACTTCTCTACTCACGGATATGGAAATACCTCAGTACATTTACAAGTTATGTTATGATACCTCAGTACATTTAAAATGTTATGTTATGATACCTCAGTACATTTACAAGTTATGTTATGATACCTCAGTACATTTTCAGGCTAAGGGTAGATATCCTACCTCAGGACCCCAATGGAAATAAGTTACTGTCTGACTTTTATTGGGTTATCCTAGGTTCTCTACACATATGCTGCTATGTATGATAATCTGTGTAACTGTATTTGTGTATACCTGAATAAACTTACTTAATTTGACTGAGAAAGTAGCTGCAGTCCCTTGGCCCATAACATTAAGAGAAGGCAGCCCTCTATCGTCTCCGCAGTACTGAGATCAGTGTTCCGTGGGTAGACCATCCACCGGAAGATTGCAATTGGTTGCAAGGCTGCATGCAGGTGTCTCAGACGTCTTTCCACACACTTGGTGTGATTTTAATGATATTCATGTTACCTTTACTTACTTCAATCGTGTTAGGACTATTTAATAAATGTAATGCAATAAAATAATTCCTGCCATATGACCTCTTTTATTTTCATCTCCTGGTTAATATTTTTCTATCCTACTTTTCTACAAGGAAAATCCCAACAGCTCTTTCTTCCTTCAACAGCAACAGCAACAGCAGCAACAACAACAACAGCAGCAACAACAACAGCAATAGCAGCAACAACAACAGCAACAACAAGCAACAACAACAACAATAGAAACAACAACAGCAATAGCAGCAACAACAGCAACAGTAGCAACAACAACAGTAGCAACAACAACAGTAGCAACAACAACAGTAGCAACAACAACAGTAGCAACAACAGCAACAACAACAACAGCAGCAACAACAACAGCAGCAACAACAAGCAACAACAACAACAATAGAAACAACAACAGCAACAGTAGCAACAACAAAGTAGCAACAACAACAGCAGCAACAACAGCAGCAACAACAACAGCAACAACAACAACAGCAGCAACAACAACAGCAGCAACAACAACAGCAGCAGCAACAACAGCAGCAACAACAACAACAACAGCAACAACAGCAGCAGCAACAACAAACTATTATTATTATTTTTATTCCAGATGAATGTATTAATATTATTATTATAAATCATTAACGCGGTGATGGTGTGACTTGAAACTGGAAGTAATCTGGGTAGTGCACTTTTTATTTTATGCAATCCTGTAAATGACTGCGATGCTAATCTTACACATTCAAATACAAATACAAAAATTTATTTCTTTGCAAAGATTACAATGTGTGATTACATTTCATAATTTGAGTGGTACAAAGAAAGCCACTATCATGCCGGGGCATTTCGGGCAGTACCGGGGCATTTTATCTTCTTATTTATATGGGCCTGGCTTTCCTTTCCATGGCTCAAACCTGATTGTCTTCCATTTTCTCAGGGGCTCCATAACCCCTACGGGTTTAGCGCTGTGTTATTTTAAATTAGGATTGTATATGTTCAAAAGTACCTCAACTGTGAAAATCTCACGTATTTTTAGCTTATCTTACCATTTTCAGGAAGCAAACTTGGCAAGCGAGGAAAGCCACCTGACACGGTGAATAAAAAATAGTAACGGTACGAGAGTTTTCCTTGTTGACGCTGCCAGTGCAGCTCTCAGTAGGGTGTGTGTGTGTGTGTCAGTTGGTATCTCAGCGTCGCTGAGATCTATCACTGAGGTGGGATACTTGATGGCCAGTTGTGGTACAAAGTCACAGGTGATATAAGTAATTCTCGCATTTTCACTACTAGCAACGTAGCCTAATTGTGTTAGGAATGATGTCTGCAAGTGAATATTCCTTGACTACTACAACTCATTAAGTGGTGAAACTATATCAAGAAATACATATATTGGTGATTAGTGTACTGATACTGAAAATTGGTTATGAAAGAAGAATAACTACAGGTATTGCAAAGTCTGGTCTTGTTGTCACAACCAAGAGTTATAACGGAGTCACTAAAATTTTTTAAGCATTCTTACGCTGCATACCATATCCAGCGTGAAAATAGTTAAGTCAGGAAATTTAACCAAGTGAGAAAGATCATCATCTACTGCAGCCCTCCGTCAGGTGTAGGTGAAGTAGAGGTTGGAAGACGTCGTCAGTGTCTCCTGATGACCAAGCTACCCCAGGTCTCCAAGATGGGTGTGAGTGTACCTGAAGTGGTCCAGATGTTTGCCACAAGCTTTTGTGACACTCAACCCGTCGCCAGGAAGGTAAGAATAAGTTTTCTTGTGTGTAATATTAATCCATTTTTGTACTCAAAAATACCTTTAGTTGTATAGAAAAAAATGTGCATCTTGTGGGCTTTCCCATTTTTTTTTAAAATTATGTTCGCCTTTTTTTGTTGAATAAATTATTAGTATTATTACAGGTATTATTATTATTATTATTAATTATTACCAATATTGATAAATTAGACACATGTGCAACACTTGTGCATCTTATTGAGGAAAGTTCGCCACGCACTGGTTTCATCAGTCCGATACAAAGAAGAATGGTGAAGATAAAAAAGATGTAATCAGTCCATCAAGATTGACGGACTGATTACATTGACTCCAGACTGAGGGACTGATTGCCTCAAACTCCTTATGATCTTCACCATTCTTCTTTGTTTTGGACTGATGAAGCCACTGCGTGGCGAAACGTTTCCACAATAGACACCGTGTTGCACGTGTCTAATTTATCAACTTGTCGATTCTCTGAACCATTTATCTAATTACCAGTATTATTAAGTACCCCCGAAGGGGTACCCGATAATGGTTGACTGATTTTTGTTCCTTCTAAGATTCTCGTGCCTCATTTGAATGGCTTCAGTTGTCGATGACTAATGCAACTTTTTCCTTCCAAGGTTTTTGAATGACTTTAGAATGCCTCATTATTGGCATGACAGTTGCCCTCTGGTCAGTGTTACACAGACCATGGCCTTGGTGCTATGCAGTAACTTAACAAAGCCTATACTTAAAAGAAGTGTGTAGGTGGTATTTTGCCATTTTAATTTTAAAGGCTGAAATATTTTATGCAAAATATCTTCGACTGCCTCATTTGAATGGCAAATAAAAGTGGTTTATGTGTGATAACGTGAGAATGTTTCTTTTGATTGACGGGTGTGCACTATTTAAAGGAAGGTTTGTTATCGGACTGTATAGATGCCAGTTTTACCATAAAAATGGCTAAGTATTTTCTGTGCGATAAATTGGGAATGCCTCGTCTAGCTGGCTTAGAACTTTTACCGTAGAAAGGGGAACACCATGCCCAGCCCTTTTAGGGCAGGGTAGGTGCCAAAGCTGGAGCTTGCTACCATCTGCAGCTCGCACGCCTGCCCTTCCCGTCAGGGAAGATGGCAGACCAGAGAGGCCTAGCTTCTCCCTACGCGCCCCGTGCAGGTGGGGAATGTGGCTAGGCCTGGGGACAGTTTCTCCCGACGATGAGGGGGTACTTGTACCTCCTCCCATGGGAGACATAGGTCTCTGATACTCCCACGACAGGGAGCCGGAGCCGGGTCGCCATCTGGAAGAGACCCGGGCTCGGAGAATTCCCGGCGAATCAACACCTCCTCCTCCTCCTCGAACTTTTAGTGCTGATACATTTATTTTCCTTATAGAAAGATTTGCCATGTTGGCGATTTAAGTCCCAGTTCACAAATTTGATTAAACATGGAGATATTGTGACATGTGATCAATGGTGAATGCTTTTTTTTTTTTTTTTTTTTGACTGGCCCTCGATACTGAGTTTAAGGATGTTAAGCTACAGGTGTTAGACTTGAGTGTTAAGTTAAACTATTGGTTATGTTCAAGGTGTTATTATTATTGTTACTGTTATATTAATGGTAGGTTGTTGTTGTAGATTCGCCGGTATAATCGCCAGGCCCGGGCCTTTTCCAAGAGGTGGCCCGGCCTTGGCTCCCTGTCGTGGGAGTATCTCAGACCAATGTCTGCTATGGGAGGAGGTACAAGTACCTCCTCATCTTCTGAGACCAGCTGTCCCCAGGCCTAGCCCCATTTCCCACCCCCACGGGGCTCGGAGGGAGAAGCTAGGCACCTTGGGCTGCCACAAACCCCGCCCACACTGGGCTCGAAGGGTGTGGCACCTGCATAGCAGCAGACAATGTCAGGAGGTGCAAAGGCAGCAAGCACTACAGGGTCCTTTTGGAGCCACGCTCCAGCTTTGAGCATTAATAAAGCCCGAGCGCTGGGGAAGTTCAAGAATGCCCCTTGCTGTGTGTGTTGCTGCTGCTACTACTTCACTTGTCTGTTGCACTCTGTAATGGTAGGAGCACTAAACTTGTAAGGGGTCATACAGCGCTTTGGGGAATGGGAGGTAATCAGATTTGAGCTAGGGAAAGAGAAGATAGGTCAGATTACCTGGATCATTAGCCCCTCACTGGCATAAAGGCATATCCCTCGAGGGGCCTTCAAGGTGTTGATCTCCATCTCCTAGATGCCTTGGGAGGATTGAGCTATAGTTCCTAGGTCTCTTCATGGAGTTTAGCTGCAAGCTTGTCTGCCTGTTGAGGGTTTGGAGGTTCAACTGTTATGCATCTTGCGAGGGTTAAGGTAGAAGGGGCTGGGATTATGGGATACGGAGATACGTTTCTCGGATCGTGCAGCCACTGAAATATATCTAGTGTTTGACTTTATTAAGCAGTCCTTATAAAGATCTGTATTTAGTTAAAATAATCCATATTTTACGGATGATTAGACGTAATAAAGTGGCTCTGTATATTTGTGGTAAAGATTAGGAAGCTTAGTTTGGATTTTGCTTGGTTACTTGGTTGGAGGACTACTTAATAATTGTTAAATTGAGTGAGCACATTAAGAGTTGTTGTAAACTGGTGTGATTCTGGAAGGAAAACAATGTTGGGAGCATATTCAAAGGCTTTCAGGCTTAAGTTAATTATGAATGATACTGGCTATTTTTTTATTGTATCTTAATCCAGTTATCCTACCGGGTTTAGTGCTATATGTAAATACAGTAATATAATAATAATAATAATAATAATCTTTATTTCTACAAGTACATGATACAACTTATACAGACCCAGCTGGCATCTTTGGCATGCTATATAGAATTCCCCTGGTTATGTAGAGAAATTTGGGTAATTTAGACTAATCTTGTCCCCCAGGATATGACCCAAACCCAAGTTCCTACTTAGTAAGCTGCTAGGTGAACAGGGGCAGCAGGAGTAAGGAAACATGCCCAGCATTTCACTTGTGCCGGGGATTAATCCCGGACCCTCAGTGTGTGAGCTGAGGGCACTACCAACCATGCCTCGTTGCATTTGTATAAGCATTAATAATATAAATAAGAGTGTACAGTTGTCAGAAAAAGTAAAAGTATAAAACTTTCACTTAGGTCAACGAGTTTTCTGTTATATCATTCTTGCGATAGTGCCAAGATATGAGTGTGTACTCGCTTGACTACCCCTCTTAACTATTATCAACTGTTTTCACTTATTTTTTCTGGGCCCGATCATACCCACTCTTATAGCTGTATGTAGTGTTTCACTTTTATGCAAACTTAAAATTGAAAAGTGTTTCCTAATATCAGGATGGCTTATCTTCGTCTTTAGCTGTTTTACTCTCCTTTCCAAGAGCCTGTACCTGTCTACTCTAACCCCCAACCTGGGATCTACCTAGAGTCGATTTCGGGGCCACTGCCCCTGTAACCTAGCCCTAGACCAGGCCTCCGGGTTGCTGGCCTGATCATCCAGGCTGTTGGTGCCAACCGCACACAGCCGGCTGATCAGGAAATTATCAGTTTCTCTCTTGAAGACAGCCAGAGATTTGTTGGTGGTTTCCCTCGTTCACGAAGGGGAGGGGAAGAAGGCATTGAAGTCTTAGTCTTTTTACACTTAATGAGTTCTCCCATAGTCTAACCCTTCACACTTATGGTTTTCATTGGAAGTATTTTGCACCATCTGCCAAATCTCGTTCTTTCATTTGGGGTAATTTCAATGTGCAGGCTTGGGACCAATCCCACCAGATCTTTATTACCTTGCATTTATTCTGGTTCGACAAAATTCATTTATTTGACTACGTTTTTTAGCCTGTCGATGTCTTCCTAAAGTGTGTGTCAGTGCACGTTAGCTTAAATATCCTGCTACAGATACTCCAGTGTGTGTAGGTGACGTTAGCGGAGATAATCAAATGTGGCTCTGTTCTAAGCTTAAAGCAGGACTGGCCATAAAACACAAGTTAGCCTCAGCGCCCCTGTGCACACTGTTACCACCTCTCGCCTTATGTGTAAGCCTGTTAAGACATTTCTGACACATCCAGGGACTCTCCTGGTTACATTAAGATTTCAGGGGTCACCACCCTCCACGGCCTGGTCCCAGACTAGACTTTCAGGATGATAGCCTGATCAACCAGGCTGTTGGTGCTAGCCACACGAAAGTCCAACGTATACACTACAGCCAGGCTAATCAGGAAATAACCTAAGGAACTTATAACCTCCCTCTTGAAAACAGCTATGGGTCTGTTAGTACATAATTCTCTTTACGTATGAAAAGGAGGTGTTGAAAAGTCTTGGTTCCTTCACACGTAGAATGTACTCATTGCACCCTTGCTTTTCATTTGGAGTATTTTGCACATTCTGTCGAGCCTGTGCAACACCTGGGTATTTTATTGAGACGTTCTCTCCCCGTTCCAGGGTAGTGGAGTGGAGCCAGGGGATGGAGTGTTCATTTAGCAAGTACTGATGAACATGTAATTCCACGAGTCTGGTTTATTATTAACTATTTTTAACACCGACCGTCTCCCACCGAGGAAGGGTGACCCAGAAGAGGAGAAACGAAAGTTTATCTTCTTTTAACATTTAGCAATTTATACAGGAGTTACTGGCCTCTTGTATTAAAATGCTGGGGTGTATTGAGGTGGGCAAGATAAATGTGATTTATATGTGATCCGTTGATCTAGCACATATGGTAAGATACAGGCTAAACTGTGGACAAAATATGGAGAAATGTAGATGGTGACAAATAGACAAAAAGTGAAATGGCCTGAGGAGGGTTGGAACCATTGAGTGTAATTCTTATTTTAAAACTTCATTGATAAGTTGCTCATCGTCAACCATTTCACTTCCTCTTTTCCTCCAACTTGTATTTTCTTTAAGCTAGTAGATAGCAAAACTGATCAAACTAGAAAATACCCTAGACTTTATATATATTCACAATGAGGACCTGGTCTTGAAGTAATCGTGTCAAAGGCAGCAATCTCAGACCACAACATAATCGAGGATCAAATTTGCATAGACCATGGCCCAAGTCAGAGAAACATGATCAGTCATGAGGGAGAATTTAACATTTGAACTCAACCAGGCCCAAATAAATCGTCATCTTAACCGTTTAGCACCCCTCTGCCCCGCACGGGGTACGTGTTACTGGGGAACCAGTGAAGGGTAGGAGTGTAAACACATCAGTCTTTCTCCTGACAGTATATAGCACATGATTCTTACCAAACTTATCCCCATATTTCACCCTATCATACTTTTCATTATGGAGGTTTATGTTTGAAACGTTCACATTACAATACTTAATTGAATAGTGTAAGCTAGTGCTGATATAAGTTAAAGATAAGATAAAACTATAGGAAGTTGGTGTAATGTTCCGGAAAATAAAAGTAGCCTCATATGGGGTAGCAAACATCTTAACGGGAACCATTCCTACTCTGTACGGGTTATTGGGAACGTTTAGTAATATAATATTGTATGCTTGGTAGTGAAAGATTGTGAAGAAATTTTTCATCTCAATATTTTTTATAGACGTACCATAAGGAGAGTCCAGGAGAGCAGAGCCATAAATATAATTAAAAGAAACACCAAATATCTTTTCTCACACAAAATCCAGGGCAAGAACCGCGTCCAGCATAGGGTCCTTACTTAAAGGTGATGAACCATACGCAATGAATGAGACACGTGTGCAACATTTTTGAATCCTTATTGAGGAAACGTTTTACCAGCCAGTGGCTTCTTTCCCCATTCTTCTCTGTATTAGACTTCAGTCTAAACCATTTACATCACATACACTGATGAAAATAAAGAAATGAGTGAAACACTGAAGCCACAATATTATAATGGGATGGGTTCTATTTCTCTCGTGGCAGTTTCTGAACGTTTTATGAATGGTACAACAGGGAAACTTGCGCTGCGTGCCATGTTTAAACTGATTATGATCTGAGATGCTAGCACACACAACTTGTAACATGCATAGTATATGGCGTCGGGCTGACGTAAGACTATGTTGACCCCCGGGCAGATTGGCTCGGCATATAATTTATTTGATACATTCTGTCTCCCATAAAAAATTATTTTGTTGCTATAATATCTCCTCCCACAAAAATTTGCATAAAAAATAATTATTTTTGCCGGGCTTTATGTAGATTGCCTGTGTTGCTGAAATGAAAATAAAAGATTTGTTATATCCTTCTAAACTCAATATTAGCCAGTCTCCAAATAAAAACAATAATAATATTTATAACATTGCTTCAGAAAAAGTCCCTAGCCCCATTTCCAACCAGACTGCTACACATATACCCCTCATATATAACTTCTGTTGCTAAAAACAACAGACATGGCCCCACTCTACAGAGGTGGCAGTAAAGCAATTGCAAAGAACTACAGACCGATAAAACTAACATCCTATATCATAAAAATCTTTGAAAGGGTTCTAAGAAGCAAGATCGCCAACCACCTAGATACCCATCAATTACATAACCCAGAGCAACACGGGTTTAGAACAAGTCGCTCCTGCCTGTCCCAGCTACTGGCCCACTATGACAAGGTCCTGGATGCTGTAAAGGATAAACAAAATACAGATGTAGTATACACAGACTTTGCAAAAGCTTTCGACAAGTGTGACCATGGTGTAATAGCGCACAAAATACGTGATAAAGGAATAACAGGAAAAATTGGTAGATGGATCTATAACTTCCTGACAAATAGAACACAAAAAGTAATAGTAAACAGAGTCAAGTCTGAGGCAGCTACGGTGAAAAGCTCTGTTCCACAAGGCACAGTACCCGCTTCCATTCTATTCCTCATCCTCATATCTGACATGGACAGAGATGTAAGCCATAGCTCTGTGTCTTCCTTTGTGGATGACACCCGAATTGCCATGACAGTGACCTCCATCAAAGACACCGCAAGACTCCAAGCGAACATCAACCAAATCTTCGAATGGGCCACTCAAAACAATATGAAGTTCAATGAAGAGAAATTTCAACTACTCAGATATGGAAAACTTGAGGAAATTAAAACTGTATCAGGGTATACAACAAATTTTAACCATACAATAGAGCGAGAAAGTAATGTGAAGGACGACAGTTTATATTTTTGTGTCAACCTGTGCCTCATTTTTTTAAATTTTGCAGAATCCGTTCATTGAATATATTTTGTCTGAAGCAGCAAGAACTATCTCTTTATACATGTTTTTATATGCAAGATCTTATTGCATAAACTATCACATTCACTGACTGAATCTTGTTGTGTTGTGTATTCTCCTGCAAAACTGTAAGTTTTTTTTATCCTTTATTTCAGTTTGTGTATTATTGTCTTTGTGTTGATCTTATCAATAATTCCTTGAACAAATTAACTCTTAACCCTCATATGTAAAGTAAAGTAATATTCATTATACTCATTTTCATTAGTTTTCTGTAAGTGAACTAAGAGTTAAAGTGTTCATTCTCCTTGTGCCCAGTGCAACATTGATTTTTAATTGATGCAGTAAATTGTTTATGCAATACCATACATTGATTACACTTTAAAATTATTCTACAGTAGTGATTACTTGTTCTTGTTATTTTGCATACAGTATTGTGCACTTTATTCCATTTTACTCAGTGTTATCCTGAAAATTGCTAATAATTCAATGCAAGTTGTCAGCATCATAGTTAATTCTTCAGCCAGCAATGCATATTAAATTCTAGTGTCATTTTCTCTTAAGAAAATTTGTTTTCTAGTAATTTTCCAGTTGAATACAATTTTTTATTGTATTTCCACTTTGCTTTGATTTATTATTTTTCATCTAGTACTTTTGTGTTTGAATTCCAGTAGAGAGAGATCATCTTTGCAGTTAATCCATATAGTAGTCAGTATTGCCTTTTTATTGCAATTTGTAAAGTAATTCTTTAAATTTTACAGTCAAAAATCAGTGAGTGAGTTGTCATTTCTTATGCAGTGTACATTAGTTGTTTTAACCCCTTTTCTGCATCTAATTCAATGACTTCTTAATTCCCATTTTAACTAATTGTGTACTGTGAATATTTTACCATTCTCATTTTTACCTGAATTAGTCTTTGTGCAATTTTCTTTGCAAGTATGTCTCACTTACCTTACAGTAGTGTAGCTAATGACGGCATTCAGACCCCTAATGTTACAAATGCCCTTGCTGAAATTCATGATAGTCATTTACCGAATGCTAGACCTACCCAGCCACAGAGTCAATACTATAGTTTTCTTCGTGATCCTGATAGTTCCTTACCGACTGAAAGACAGTATCTAGCTCTTGAGCAATGTGTTTGTTCTCACAGCTTGTATCAGAGAGTTATAACAGTTCTGCGGAATGTGAAGTTCAAATTCAGTCCTGATAGCTTTGTGCATTATGTATTAACGTAGCCGAGCGGTCAAGAAACTAGTATTACTGTCACTCCTGTCTGGAATTCAGTCCCTACAATATCTTGCATGCAAGATAGCGTTCGGATGCCTAGGGTGCCGGAGGTATCCCGGACCGCCTTGAGTACTGAGTCTATCCTTGCAATGTTGCTAGTTCAAGTAGTAGTTCCTCTCCAGGGGACGCTTTGTTGAAGAAAGACTACTTGAATGAGTTATAGCATCTTTCGCTGATGCAAAAGCAATTGCAGAAAGCCGTTTCTGTTGCTAGTGTATTCACTAGAGTGCCAGTTGTTGTCCCTCGTGTTCCAGATAGTGTTCTTTCCAGTTGACAGTAAGTCCTTTGCAGAGTAAAGTGTCGTGTGTCGAGTAATTATTACCTGCAGTGAGAGATAGTGAGAGCCATTCTCCTTTGTTAATACTTTGTGTTATTGAGCTATCTATTTCACCCGGGGAGAGTCCTTCCACTCCACCGTGCCGTTCATTCCTCCAGTAGGAAAGTGTTCCCAGTTCTTAGTGAATAAAGAAAACTCAGTTTAAGAGATTATTTGCATTTGCTAGCCGAGTCCTTACTAAGGCTGAACGCAATTTTACAGTTATGCAAATCCAATGTAGTTGCTGATGCTTTGTCGCGTCATGTCAGTGTAGTAACTGCCGATCCTCCATTTAGTACTGAGGATGTAAAGACTACTCAAAGACAAGACCCATTTTGATCTGGTGTGGTTCGATTCCTGCTCCAGAAAGATCTTATTCTCTCTGTGAAGCAACCAGCACCCATTAGTGACTTTGTCATGAACCAAGAATTACTGTATCGCACTACCGAGTTGGGTAATCTAGTAGAAGAGTATACCAATTAGTAATTCCACAGTCACTAGTGAAAGTAGCCTTGCAGCTAGTTCACGATGTACCAGATGTTGCACATCCTGGTATGGATCGTTCTGTGAAACAAGCCAGATTGAAATACTTTTGGCCTCGTATGTCTACCGATATTACTGAGTATGTCACAGGTCCTAATCCAATCCAGATCTTTCCTACTTCTAGTGAGCCATGGGAAAGAGTTGCACTAGATCTGTTGACCAACTTCCAATGTTCCCTCAGTGGAAACAAACATCTGTGTGTGATGGTCGATCACTTTACCAGATTTTGTGAGTTAGTTCCTATCCCAGATAAGACTGCCGGGACAGTAGCTAAAGCGTTTAAGGAACGTATAATCTGTAGACATACCACTCCTAAGTCCCTCATAACAGATAATGGAGGTGAATTTTGTAACGAGATTCTAGAAAACCTATGTGCCTTGTATAAGATTATTAAATCTACCATTGTTCCACACCATCCTGCCAGCAATGGTTTAGCAGAAAGAACTAATAAAAGGTACTCGATGTCTTGAGAGCCACTGTTAATCCCAATAGTTCAACCTGGGATGAAGTTATACCTGAATGTCGTTATTCCCTACGTACCGACAAGTGTTAATTAATCCTCAAGTATCATTTGTAGATACCAGTGTAGATCCTCCTCAATCAGAAGTTGAGTTACCTATTGTAACAGAGTTTGATCCACCCAGAGATGATAATTATACAGCCTATATCAATCTCACCCTAGCAGAGTCGGGGTTAAATGTAACTAACCTGTATAGATAAATATGTAGTAAGCTTTCAACTGTGTGTTATAATATCTACTTAGTATTACTCAAATTTTTTTTTTGTGTGTTCACGTTCTCTCCGAGTTCTGAGAATTAACAGTATAGATTTGAGTGCACCAGATCTACCTTGTCTGTTAATCACTATCTTCTTGTAATTTATTTCCTCAGAATTCGTAGATCACATGAAGACAGTTCGATCGAACAAATTAAATTTTTTTATCCCTTTTATCATGATTTTTCTAGAATGAGCTCATTTAATTAATTCCTATGTATCATGATGCATCATATAGTAATGTAGATTGTTCAGTCAAGATAATATCCATGTGAAGTATAATGTTAACTGTTGTGTACTTTGACATTGTATAGAATCAGCTGAAAGTTGTTGCCTGTTGTCCTTAGTTTGTGTAGTTGTATGTCGAGACGCCATACGTAGCATGCCCGAGCTGTACGGGTTGTACTTATAACGGCTGCATCACGGCTGTTCACGTGATTTCCAACCTCTGCCCATGTGATCTGGCATCAGCCAATGATAGGCCTGCCTTTTGAATGCCTCAGCGCCAGGCGGCCTAGTGTTCAGTTACCATCGAGACTCAGTGCAGGACAGACACACAGGCATAGGCTCTCAGCTCCCATATATCCAACGCCTCATTAAACGCTACCAAAAACCAAGCTCATCGTCTGTTAATATTACCAAATCTATGAAAAGAACCCCACAACACATAAAGTCGGTACCTGACCAGCCAGGTTGTGGTTCATATGTCAGTTTGCGTGCTGCCAGCAGTAACAGCCAGGTTGATCAGACCCTGATCCACCACGAGGCCTGGTTTCAAACCGATCCGTGGGGGCGTTGACCCCTGAAACCCTCTCCAGTTATGGCTTGTAACTAATATTAACCCTTTCGCTGTTGGAAAGTGCTCGTTGTCGGGAATTAAAAAAAAATCTGGAATGGTGAAGAATCTTTTTCCGAAGATAATGACACCAAAAATACGAAATTTGATATACAACTTACGGAATTATGTAGGCGCAAAGTGGCAGTCTGGGCTCAATTTACTTATCGGAGATTTCGCCTAGTTGAGTCCTATTTTAAGCCTATTCCATTGATCAATTCGACCAAATTCTTAGCTATTTCTCTAGTAAACCTATTCTATCGATTGAGCCAAGGAACAACTCATTCATCAGAATTACCCAATAGAGTGCACAGGAGTCAGTAATTTGGCCACTTTCACAAATTTTGAATAATTCCAAACTAAAAACAGACTCCAAATATACACTGTAGGCATTCCAGCCACTAAAGCAACATTTCATCTGCTCATTAATAACATCCCCAGGCCTCTCCTATATTACACTTGCCTTCCATTTTGAATTGATTACAAAAAAAAGTTTTACACTATTTCTTGGATAATAAAATATAACCAGGAATGATTAGTCATGGTTGAGGGTGTCCCAATAACAGAAGCAGACCTAGTAAAAAGTCATAAAACAAACCAAGGGGGTGGGTTGTTACCCGTCCTCAGGAAAATAGTAAAAAAAAATAATATTTCCGTTAGTTTGAGCTCGATTTCAAGCTAATTCTGGTTTCGAAACCAACCAACATCATTACCATTTCAGTAGTATGTCTTTCATTCTATCAATTTATACCAAGAAACAGCCAATAAAACAATAAAAAACATCCTAGAACACACCTCAAATTCACTATTTTAAACCAGACATAAGGTCAGAGGTTTACTTTTCCACATCATGTACCTCATGGGGCAGGATTGTTTATATCATTCATACTCGCCACACAGACCAATTCCCTCGTGTCTAGGCCTAAATTTACCATTCACAGCATATTTGAGAAAGCTGTGCTTAAAGTGCAGATGTATGCAAGTGATACTGGCATCAATAACTTAGATCTATGTAAGTGACAGTGAAAAGTTTTAAAATAAAATGTCTTGAGCTAGTTAAAATTATTTATATCTTATACTGCATTTGCAACTATAGAATAAATTAACACATCATGATCTACTAGGTGTGTTATTACATCAGAAGTGTGTATCATAATAACAATTAAATTAGGCAAGATGCACTAAGTTTTATAGGTCAAATGTATGTTAAACATATTTTTTATTAAATACAGTAACATGTCCAATGGAAATTATTTTCATGCTTCTTTAATTCACTACCTTCATATCTTTGGTATATTTGCAGGAATCAGCAAAATCTTCAAGTATCCAACATGGTATTAAAAGGCAATTTTCTGAGGTCAGCCCAGACAGGCCACATCCACACAGACTTATTACCCCACAAGTTTCCAGAAGTCAACAAAGAAGAAAAATTGTCAGCACCCCATCCTCAGACTCCAGTTCAGACTCAGAGCAAGAAGAATTCGCAAAAAGAGTGTGCTTAGAGAGTCGTGTGTTACCAGATACAAATGGAGAAGCTGTGACCAATATTAAGGAGTCCTATGCTATGAGACGAAGGCGGTTCATGAGAACAGCAGAGGTATGTACTGGTACTATAAATTGTTTCTGATTAAGATGTAATTAAGGTCATGTCACTCTGAAGTTTGTAGCAGTAAAAGTGTGTGTATTGACTGCAGATGTGCTGACTAATATCAAATGCTAGTTTATGTACAGAACTACAGTAATATATCTTTTGTATGTACGTATTTCTTACTCTTTATTCCTTTATACCAACAGGCTTTAAGGCAGTCTGGCTTGTTGGATATCACCTTGAAGACTGCAGAATTGTTACGTAAAAATCAAGCATTACAGAAAGAGATTGAGACTCTTCAAAAAGAAACAAGATCATTTGTTTTGTCTGTACTTTCAAATCCAGAAAACAGACATATACTCAATAACATTGACTCAGGGGCACAGTTATATGAGGTATGTTTGAGTGTGCAAAAGTTGTTGTATAGATACTGTAATGAAAAATCTTGATCTTTGTTTTAGCTATAGCCAATTGCAGCATTAAACATCAGCACAGTTGACATTAGAATCAGTTCAAATAAATCTGTAATGCATTGTGATACATTTTACAGCTCTGAGTAAATAATAAATGATAAACTTTACTTCTACAAAAATATATAGTTAGCAATTTGTTTAGAAATGGGTTACATTACTGATAACCTTTATAGAAAGCCTCTGGCCATTCAGAGCATTTCAGGCAGCCTTAAAATAAACTTATAGCCTCTAATAATTATTAATGGATTTTTTGAAACACAATTTGTTGGAAGTTTTAGTAAAACAATGTTATAACGCTTGAAGTCGTTAATACAAAGTTGATTAATTTTTAAAGCAGATACTAATCTAAATTTACATTCTATTGGCCTTTATGCTTTGCATTCTCTTGGCATTTATGCTTTGCATTCTCTTGGCCTTTATGCTTTGCATTCTCTTGGCCTTTATGCTTTGCATTCTCTTGGCCTTTTAATTTTTCTAAAGGATCTGAATATCATTATTAGTAGAAACTTAGCAACAGATACAAGTTACAGGTTAATACAGTGGTACCCCGAGTTTCGTACAGCTCCCAACTCGAACAGTTATGTAAGTGTATTATTGTAAGTGCTTTTGTAAGTGTATTTTTGGGGGTCTGAAACAGACCAATCTCATTTACATTATTCCTTATGGGAACAAATTCGTTCGGTAACGGCACTTGAACACCCTTCTGGAACGAATTACAGTGGTCCCTCAGTTTTCGCCGAAAATTCATTCCAGAATGCTGCTCAAGTGCCATTACCGAACGAATTTACTTCCTTAAGAAATAATGTCACGTAGGTTAGTCTATTTCAGACCCCCAAAAATACACTTGCAACAGCACTTACGAAAATACACTTACATAAATGTTCGAGTTTGGAGATGCACGAAAACCGAGGGACCACTGTATGTCCGAAACTCGGGGTACCACTGTAGATACAAGTTAGATATTAATACATACAAGTTAGAGGTTAATAGATACAAGTTACAGGTTAATACGTACAAGTTACAGGTTAATAGATACAAATTACGGGTTAATAGATACGAGTTACAGGTTAATAGATAAAAGTTACCGGTTTATAGATACAAGTTACATGTTAATATTTAACATATTTGTTTATTATATTCACCAATCCAAAGCCTTTGGCAAACATTGTACCCAAAAACCAAAATACAGTATGTGTTGCTATCCCAAAGCCCCTCTTGTTCTTAATCTGCCATTAAATGAATTGGTAGGTTGAAATAAGTATACTGCAGGATTGCATGCAAATTATTCTGTGAGATGAGAGTAAACTCACCGAGTTATATCATCTAATAATAATAATAATAATATCTTTATTTCTACAAGACATGTACAAGGTATACATGTCTAGCTAACATCAATGACATTTTTTTTTTTTAAACATCGGCCTTCTCCCACCGAGGCAGGGTGACCCAAAAAGAAAGAAAATCCCCAAAAGAAAAATACTTTCATCATCATTCAACACTTTCACCTCACTCACACATAATCACTGTCTTTGCAGAGGCGCTAAGATACGACAGGTCAGAAAATCCCTCCAAACCTCCAATATCTCAATCCCCTCCTTTAAAGTGCAGGCATTGTACTTTCCATTTCCAGGACTCAAGTCCAACTAAATCAATTAACTGGTTTCCCTGAATCCCTTCACAAAATATTACCCTGCTCACACTCCAACAGCTCGTCAGGTCCCAAAAACCATTCGTTTCCATTCACTCCTATCTAACACGCTCACACATGCTTGCTGGAAGTCCAAGCCCCTAGCCCAAAAAAACCTTCTTTACCCCCTCCCTCCAACATTTTCGAGGATGACCCCTACCCCGCTTTCCTTTTCCTACAGATTTATACGCTCTCCAAGTCATTCTACTTTGATCCATTCTCTCTAAATGACCAAACCACCTCAACAACCCCTCTTCAGCCCTTTGACAAATACTTTTAATAACTCCACACCTCCTCCTAATTTCCACACTCCGAATTTTCTGCATAATATTTACACCACACATTGCCCTTAGACAGGACATCTCCACTGCCTCCAGCCTCCTCCTCGCTGCAGCATTTGCAACCCATGCTTCACACCCATATAAGAGTGTTGGTACTGTTATGCAGAGCATTTCGGGCAAATTAGGTCAATTTTGTCCCAGGATGCGACCCACACCAGTCGACTAACACCCAGGTACCCATTTTACCCTCAGTATGTGAAGCGAGAGCTTTGCCTACTGGGCCATGGGCCACCTCAGTTCACAGATGACACAACTTTTGTCATCTCCCACTCAAATCCGACTTCTCTCAATGACATTGTTAATGATGAGCTCTTAAAAATATCTACAAGAATGACTACCAACAAATTCACCCTTAATACTGACAAAACCTACTACATTATGTTTGGAAACAGCTTCAAATATCCAACTAAACATAATGTTCATCGGTTCTCCCATTGGAAGACACACCGAGGGTAAATTCTTAGGTCTACCCATTGACTGCAACTTGAAATTTAATACTCACATCCAGCACATAAGTAAGGTGATCTCCAAAACAGTCTGCATCCTCTCTAAGTTACATTACTATGCACTTCAAACAGCACCACTTACATTAAACAATAAAACAAACAATAAACAATTTTATTTCTTTGCATCTATCCTTATCTCACCTATTTTATTAGTGTGCATAAACTACCCTAAGATCTGGAACTCCCTGCCTGAAGCATTGAAAGGTTCCTTATCTCCCAATTCATTCAGAGCTATTGTTGAAAAGCACTTCGTCTCCTTAACATAATTGAGACAGCAATACACTATGTCAAACAAAATCAGCCTTCATCCAGTTGTCCCTGTTCTTCCAGCCTTCTTTCAACTCCCATACATTTTATTTGTATTATAATCTAATTACAGTAACTTGTTGCATCTTCACTATATTCATCGATAAATCAGTTTTGACCATTTATCATTAGCTACCTTTCTATTGTACTTACGATTGTAGTTAACTGCATGAGAAGTCCTACTTGATAATCTTTGTCTAGTTCTTAAGTAACATATAAGCTTTATGATTAGTTGCCCAGAATGCATTTCATAATTAGTGGCTTTCTTTTCTGCTTACCATTGTATTAATTCATTTAAACTACATTATTTGTATGGCATAAATAAACATTATTATTATTATTATTATGATTATTATAACACTGGATACTTTACAAGATCAATGGAGTCTTAACTCTTTGGAATATAGTTACAGTACTGTAGATAGTATATGGTGAAATACACTTATCACGAAATGGGAAATATGTTAAATAAATATGTTAAATTCAGTGTATAGTAAGTAGTATGTCCTTAACAATATTAATCTCTGTCATCTTATAAATGTAATATAACTCGAACACAATTAAATTTGAAGTGCAGTTGGCTTATAAGATTTATGAGAAGTTGAATAATAAGAATGAACAGTTTATTTAAAAATAGTATGAGTTACAGCAAATGTCTTAATGTTTCAGGTTGTTGTTCCAGGTTCGCAGCGTATCATGTCAGTCTCCACCCACTCCACTGATGTGAACATGAATTCGATGACATCGACTCTGTTAAATGACATGTCTGATGATGACATATCATCTCATAGCAATATGTCATCACCCTCACCACCACCTACTGTTTCAAGCTCATCAGATGACACATCATTATCTGATGATATAGAATCATCAGAAGAGGAGAACTTGTCCCCACCAAAGTTTTTTTCCAACTTTGGGCATTAGTCTGACCTATTAAAAAATAATATGAAAAGTAAATTTAATATTTAGCAACGGATATTAAATTTTCTCTGATTTTAGTTAGTAACACTGCTCTAAACAATTACTGATTTTTTGAAAGATAATTGAAATGCTGAGAACATATGCTCAGTGATATTTGATGTAATTGCCGGCGGTTGTATGAACCATACTTTTGTTTAAATTAGAGAGGATAGAAAACACTTAAGGATTTTGCTCATTACTTGTGATATGTTTAATTGTGTACCTTAACTCATATTATGGATGCAATGGACACAGCAATACAAATCTTTCATGCATGTGAAGTTTTTAACTGGTAGAACTGAGGGTTGGCTTGCTATCCTGTACCTTTCATTATTCATCTTAAAATTGTTGTTGAAATGTAAAGTAAACTCATTATATTCTAACATGAGAAATTATATTTCATTAATGAAGAAATACTATATGAGCACTGACTAAACATACTTGACCATTCACAGCCAAAAACAGGAATATTCTGTACTATATATTCTTAAAACAATACATAATGGCTCAACTTGCAATTAATTTTATTTGGACGTTAAGTGTTATTAGTGGTCCTTATGTTGAACCAGACATAGTATATATATCTAGATTTTTTTTATTATTATGCATGAAATTGTAACTGGTTTCAAGATAGCAATCACTATACAGTAAAAGTGCTGCACCATTGAACTGCTTACCAAAGTTCTGTAATTTCTATTCTTTGTTATCGAGTCTCAGGTTTTTAACATAAAATAATAAGTTTTCTGCAGTGGTCATTGTAAATAGTACAGTGGTACCTCGAGTTACGAACATAATTCGTTCCAGACGGCTATTCAAGTGCCGATACCGAAGGAATTTTTTCCCATAAGAAATAATGAAAATTAGATTAATCCATTTCTGACCCCCAAAAATACACTTACAAAAGCACTTACAAAAATACACTTACATAATTGTTCGAGTTGGGAGCTTCTCGTAAGTAGAGGTACCACTGTATCTTGCTCTCAGGGATAAGCTCTGCCTTTCAACCCAACTTGTCATCCCATATACATATTATTTCTGCTTGTAAAAGTAATCTATCTACTTGAGGCCATCCCTTCAAGGGATGCTGGTGAAGGGCTCTTGAGCTGAGGAATTGGAGCTACCTTCCTCTTTCTTGGATCAAACTTAATTACATCCAATTCCTTAGATGCTGTATAATCTTCATGGGTTTAGCACTTCTGAATGAATATAAAAATAATAATAATAATAATAATACCCTGAATTATCATTTTACATCTTGTCTCTGTTGGTGCTTTAATTATTTTTTAATTCCAACTTATAACAGCAATATGTCTACTCAGGATTAAAATTTTATGCCTACTTTATGCTGTTACTTTAAGACACAAAGTTCAATGCAAAAGAGTTGAAGGAAGGTCTAATGGGGTGGCCAGGGTGAAGACTAGCAAAATTGCAGACAATGTAATGAAGTGCCACTTATGTTTGACTATCAGACACTTAAATATACAGTGGACCCCTGAGTTTCAGTCATAATTCATTCCAGAAGGCTGCTCAAGTCCCATTACCGAACGAATTTACTCCCTTAAGGAATAATGTCAAGTAGGTTAGTCCATTTCAGACCCCCAAAAATACACTTACAAAAGCACTTACAATATTACACTTACATAATTGTTCGATTTCCGAGGTGACCGAAACTCGGGGGTCCACTGTATACTGTAATTTTATATCCCATGCCTTCTACCCCAGATGATACTCTGTGTCATAACATCACTCCTTACAAACCCATTACTCTTACTAGTACAGTTTGGAAGTTGCTGGAACACCTGGTTTAGACGTTTTGTGTGTTATTTGGAAACCAAAAATTCTCTCTCCTCATCAATTTGGTTTTCAAAGGATCCATTCTACCATCAATCCCTTAATCCACCTGGATACCTTTGTTAGCAATGACTTCGTAATAATCAGTCAGCTATTATAGTCTTCTTGATCTCAAGAAAGCTTATGACATTACCTAGCATTACATCATAATAATAATCTATTTCTGCAAATACATGATACAGCTGATACAGTCCTGCCTGACACCACTGCCATACTATATAGAAAACCCCTGGTTATGCAAAGCATTTTGGGCAACTTAGGTTAATCTTGTCCCCCAGGGTGACAAGATTAACCTAAACAAAACTCAGCACCACCCATTCCTTAGGCCTCCGAGGCAATTTGTTGCTCTGTTAGTTTTTTGTCAGAGAGGCACTTCTACATCTGGATAAATAATAGCTTTTCCCAACTTTGTCTAGGCTGAAGGCATACATCAAGGCTGTGTTCTTAACATTACCCTCTTCCTGCTTGCCATTAAATGACCTTGCCTCTGTTCTCCCTTCCAATATTTGGTTGTCTCTTTATGTCAACGATTTTGCTGTAGCTTATGCAGGTTCTGACTGTCACCTTTTAGCAGCCCCTCTCCAGTATGCTATTGATTGTGCTTCCAACTGGGTTATCCCTCACAGGCTTAAATTTCCTGCTGCTAAAACACACCAGATCACTTTCCTTAGATGCCTTACTATTCCTCGTACCACCCTTTACCAGTATGGTCCCCATATCTCTGAACAAGGTTCTGTAAAATTTCTGTCTTCCATTTGATCATTGATTGTCATGGAAGCCTTGCATAACCTCCCTGCAAGCTGCTTGTCATAGTCAACTGAACCTCCTTAAAACTAGAATTTTGTGGGGTGGGGCTGATGGACCAACCCTTCTTCGCCTTCATTTCGCAACCCACTATATTCTTCAGCCTTCCCCACTACTACTACTAAGTTTGATCCCATTCAGCATCAAGAGTTGCATTTGTTTCTTGGGACTTTTTGATCTTCCTAGGTCAAGAGTCTATATGCAAAGGTGAATGCACCATCTTTGCAAGATCATCACAGTGCCCATTGTCTTGTTATTTTGCCCACCTCCACGACCTTCATAATCCCTCCACGTACAGAATGGTAGCAGATATTGGTATGGCTAATTTGTTTAATCTTCACCTCCATTTATTATGGCTCTCTCCTTTCAGTATTCAACCTCTTTTGGCTTCCTTTAATTTGCCTCCCTTTTATGTTCACTCTGCATCTTACTTTTCCCCTTCCTCCTTACAAAGTTCTAATAATTCATGTTTGCTCCTTCCCATTTCCATGTGCAAAAGCTCACTTGCCTCCTACATCATGATGCTCGCTTTTTATTGACTGCTTCCATTCTCATTCTCATGCTATTTCAGTGTACACTGATGGTTCTAAGTCCCCCTGATTGTGTTGGGTATGCAGCTGTTTTTCATGAAAGAATAATCTAAGATTATTGACTCTGCAGCTCAAAAGTTGTTTTACAGCTTGCACACTGCCAGGTGCCCCTGTTCACCTAGCAATAAGTAGGTATCTGGGCGTTAGCCAACTGTTATAGGTGGCATCTTAACAACTAGATCTGTACAGTGGAACCTCGGCACTCAAACTTAATTTATTCCAGAAGGTTGTTTGAGTGCTGATCTGTTCAAGTATCGAACAAATTTTTCCAAACCAATTTTCTTTTTGGTTGGCTGTTATCACTAATCTTTGTAGGCCCCATGGTGATTTATTTATACAAATAATATAGAAAAACACCAAAAAATGCGAAGAAACACGAAATAGTTTACAGCGAAGTTCTGGCAGGTCGTGTTTCTTTGGTCGAGTGCCGAGCTTTGTTCGAGTACCGAGGTTCCACTGTATTAGCTGAATCATATACTTTGTAGAAATAAGTTTATTTATATTATTATTATTAGAATCAGTCATTGTTTTCACAGCTTAGATATATGCAATTCTCATTGCTCTCATACACATAGTGTCGCTGTCCACCTCATTAATATCCACCTTGTCTTTCGTAGTTTTGTTGAACTCCCAAAGTGTATTACAGGCTATCCAGAAATTCAGCTCTTTCATCCTGTTGTCCTTCATATACAACTTTGGTTATGGCTTGTTTCTAGTAAACACAAAGAAACCTTTTTTTTTGCTGGGTCCCAGGACAATGAACAAGCAGACTCTGCTGCGCAGTCAGCTGCAGTATCCATGACTCAATCATGGATACCGCATGGAGAAACACCCAGCGCCGCTCTACATGGACTGCTGGGTTACGCTGTCAGTCCACCATATCTTAATAGATTGTCCTATTTATCAGTGGCCTCACAAGATTCATTTTCAACATTTCCACCGCCCTAACACACTAACTAACATCCTCTCTGAAAGTCCCACCTTTGACGCAGACTCTCTTCGACTTTTTGATGGAAACTAACCTGTTGCACCAACTCTGATTTAAATTTTGCTATTACTTTCACCTCTACCTTCACTAACCCCTCACATACCTTTCCTCTTATTCAATCCTACACTTTGCACATTTGTGCTTTTGCACATTCCTCTCTGCAGTGCTGTATGACTTTTGGATTTATTGTTTAACATGATTCTTTTTTTTAACACGTCGGCTGTTTCCCACCGAGGCAGGGTGACCCAAAAAGAAAAAAAACTTTCATCACAATTCAACACTTTCACCATCATTCATACATAATCACTGTCTTTGCAGAGGCGCTCAGATACGACAGTTTAGATGTCACTCCAAACAGCCAATATCCAAAACCCCTCCTTTAAAGTACAGTGGACCCCCGAGTTACAAGCATAATTCATTCCAGAAGGCTGCTCAAGTGCCATTACCGAACGAATTTCTCCTTTAAGGAATAATGTCAAGTAGGTTAGTCCATTTCAGACCCCCAAAAATACACTTACAAAAGCACTTACAATATTACACTTACATAATTGTACGATTTCCGAGGTGCTCGTAACTCGGGGGTCCACTGTACATGCCTTGTACTTCCCACCTCCAGGACTCAAGTCCGGCTAACCGGTTTCCTTGAATCCCTTCACAAAATATTACCCTGCTCACACTCCAACAGCTCCAGGTCCCAAAAACCAAGCGTCTCCATTCATTCCTATCTAACACGCTCACGCACCTTTCCTAGGATGACCCCTACCCCGCCTTCATTCCCCTACAGATTTATACACTCTCCAAGTCATTCTACTTTGTTCCATTCTCTCTAAATGACCAAACCACCTCAACAACCCCTCTTCAGCCCTCTTACTAATATTTTTAGTAACTCCACACCTAATTTCTACACTAGGAATTCTCTGCATAATATTTACATCACACATTGCCCTTAGACACGACATCTCCACTGCCTCCAGCCTCCGTCTTGCTGCAGCATTTACAACCCATGCTTCACACCCATGTAAGAGTGTTGGTACCACTATATTCTCGTGGATATTCTCATGGATAACGTTTTTTGTCTCCACAGATACCTCAAAGCACCACTCATCTTTTTTCCTTCATCATTTCTATGGTTAACCTCATCCTTCATAAACCCATCTGCTGACAAGTCAACTCCCAAATATCTGAAAACATTCACTTCTTCCATACTCCTTCCCTCCAATGTGATATCCAATTTTTCTTTATCTAAATAGTTTGATACCCTCATCACCTTACTCTTATCTATGTTCACTTTCAACTTTCTACCTTTACACCTTTACCTGGGACCCCAAATGATGCTTCAGGCAAATTATTTTAGAAACTGTCCCACATGTTCTTGTTTCTGCCTTGTGTAACAATTTGTTTATAGTCATTTTAGTCAAGAAAGCACTAATGATCTCTGACCTATATGGGCCTGTAGGGCTCATATAGGTCAGAGATCATTACCTCCTCTTCAGTTTTAAATACCTTTATGCAGCTTTCCTCCTCCACTCTTCAGTCCTCTTCCTTGACCACTCAGCTTACTCGATCGTCTCCTTGCTTCTACCAGGGTGGTAGCGGGGAGGGTTCACACAACTCCAGTCTTCTCATCACTCCTACATGAATGTCCTAGATCTTCATTTGATGACTGTATTGAAATCACAAGATATTTTCAGTCCTGAAACCCTTCTCAACCTATCTTTCAGATCCAACCAAGCCTGTCCTTTGTTTTCCTTAGGTTACATCTGTTTTACACCCTGTGTCATTTCCTTTTCCTATAAAGGCAAATAACAAGACATAATTACAACTTTTCTGCACGGTAATAATATCTTCATAGATTTTAAACCAAGACTACACATTCTCAGATACCTGATTGAAAAATAGACATTGTTAAGCCTGTCTACTCCAGCCATTTCCTCGTGTGCCTCCTTATACTACATCAAGCTAGAAACATATGGTCACATGTTTAGTTCGACAAAGACCATACCAGTTTCGCTTCAGATACTTTTTCAGTGCCCTGACATATTTACTCTCCACCCTCCTCGCTGGTTTTTCCACCTTTAATACAGATTGTCTGTGAATTCTTAACTGGCACTGATATTCCATACCTTCTGTGACACTACTCCCACTATTGCCACTGTCCTTTCCTCTACACCATCTTACTCCCTCTACCATCTCCCTCACCCTTGCTATCAAGCACTGAATGACCCACAGAAGCTTAGTGTTTTCCATGAGAATAATGATATATAATACTTTCCCATATGATGTGCAGTATATACCAGTACTGTACTTATATGTACCTGTATGTATATGTATATTTGGAAGTGGAAAATTACGATAATAATTGGCAAGTTGTTTTTATGAGTGTAGATTTTTTGTGTATGTTCAAGAAGTTTGAAGTTCTGGATAGTTTCTGGTCCTGAAATGTCAGGTTTAGTGGTGCAGGACTGTCATACATTTCCTCCCCCCCTCTTTTTTTTTTTTTTTTTTGTAAAAAAAAAAGTAATTTTTAAGGAGTGAGGTTTCTAATACTGTATACATTTCTGATTCAAATGTTTAAATGCTGTTTCTCATACAGTGTTAAATATGCATATTTTTATCTTTTTAGGGATTATTTTAACCATACATATTTTCTACCCTAGAGGGGGTGTGAAATGTATTCCTGGAAATCATTGGGAAGATATCTTATGTTGTAATTCATCACACCAGATTCAAGTATACTGAATTTTGAAATAATTAACAAACTGAATATGGTGCTGTGTATGGTCCAGTTTTAGGTGCTGACATCATGTTGATGTTTTCTAGAGCATGTGGTTGTTGAAGGAGTTTCTAGGATAACATATTTAGTATTGCATGTGATTCTCAATTCTAGCTGAATTATGGCTTTGTATAATAGTTTTATATTTTTAATCCTGGAATACAATTTACTGTTGTCAGAATTTTTAAATATTTTAAGATGAATGTTTTCTCTAACAGAAGCATATTTGTCACTCCATATCTTAATTCAGATCTTTTTAAACTTTTGCATTAAAATTGTCTTAGTCTTGTTGAGATTCATACAGACACTATAGTTGATGCATATATACTTTTATATCTTCGAAAAGTATGTAGTGCACCTCTTATAATTTAAGGGTATGATTGCGGAGTCCTTTTTCACCATTATCAACAGTCAGAAATTATTTGGCAAAATCAGGGCAGTAATAAATAACAGTTTATAGACATTTTCTAAAAAAAAAAAAAAAAAAAAAGCAGAATGCCATAAACTAACGAAAATATAGGGTCCATACTGGGTGTATATATTATCCATGACGAACTATAGCACTTGAATAGATCCCCATATGTATTCTCAAAGCAAGAAGGTATTAAGATTTTTTAACTGATGTTAAAATATAAATATTATTTGACATTTGTGAAGGTGGCATGTTCTTTAGCACTTTGGTTTTGCTAATGAAGCTGCTTTCTTTTTTTTTTCCAATAATAATATATATATTATTTGATTGTCTTTTGCACATTTTTACATTTTTCAGGCACTTACAGCTGCCTTTTAATTATCTTTTGATGACCTTTATATTAAGAGTATTTTAGACATGATATGCATTCACAAGTAGCTGAGTTTCAGTTATAACCAATAGTCATGTGTGAAGAAATTTCAGTGGTATTTTGAAAGAAAGCAATATACATACTGTACATATATATGTTGCTGGTGCTAGGAGCTTGGACATCCAACAGGCTTGGGTGAGCATGTTAGATAGGAGTGAGTAGAGGCAAATGGTTTGACTTGTTGTTGGAGTGTGAGCATACTTGGAGAGTATACCTGGAGAGAGTTCTTGGGGTTAACGCCCCCACAGGCCTGTCTGTGACCAGGCCTCATGGTGGATCAGGGCCTGATCAACCAGGCTGTTACTGCTGGCCGCACGTGATCTAACGTACGAACAACAGCCCGGCTGGTCAGGTACTGACTTTAGGTGCCTGTCCAGTGCCTGCTTGAAGACAGCCAGGGGTTTATTGGTAATCCCCCTTATGTATGCTGGGAGGCAGTTGAACAGTCTTGGGCCCCTGACACTTATTGTGTTGTCTCTTATCGTGCTAGTGGCACCCCTGCTTTTCATTGGGGGGGATGTTGCACCATCTGCCGAGTTTTTGCTTTCGTAGGTAGTGATTTACGTGTGCAAGTTTGGTGCTAGTCCCTCTAGGATTTTCCAAGTGTATATAATCATGTATCTCTTCCTCCTGCGTTCTAGGGAGTACAGGTTTAGGAACTAAGTGTTCCCGGTAATTTAGGTGGTTTATCGCAGTTATGCATGTCGTGAAGGTTCTCTGTACATTTTCAGCAATTTCACCTGCCTTGAAAGGTGCTGTTAGTGTGCAGCAATATTCCAGCCTAGATAGAACAAGCGACCTAAAGAGTGTCATCATGGGGTTGGCATCCCTGGTTTTGAAGGTTCTCATTACCCATCCTGTCATTTTTCTAGCAGATGCGATTGATACAATGTTATGGTCCTGGAAGGTGAGATCCTCTGACATGATCACCCACAGGTCTTTGACATTTGTTTTTCGCTCTATTGTGTGGTTGGAATTTGTTTTATACTCCGATGAAGTTTTAATTTTCTCACGTTTTCCATATCGGAGTACAGTGGTCCCTCGGTTTTCATGCATCTCCAAACTCTTACATTTATGTAAGTGTATTTTCGTAAGTGCTGTTGCAAGTGTATTTTTGGGGGTCTGAAATAGACTAACCTATGTGACATTATTTCTTAAGGAAGTAAATTCGTTCGGTAATGGCACTTGAGCAGCATTCTGGAACGAATTTTCGGCGAAAACCGAGGGACCACTGTACAGTGGACCCTTGCTATTCGAACACTCCAAAACTCGCCCTTTTATGTAAGTTTATTATTGTAAGTGTATTTTTGGGGGTCTGAAATGGACTAATCTAATTACATCATTCCTTATGGGAATAAATTCGTTTGGTAACAGCACTTGAACAGCATTCTGGAATGAGGGTGAGTTTTGGAGTGATCGAATAGCGAGGGCCCACTATAATTGAAATTTTTCATCATTGAACTTCATATTGTTTTCTGCAGCCTATTTAAAGATTTGATTGATGTCTGCCTGGAGTCTTGCAGTGTCTTCAAAGGTGGACACTCATATAGATTCGGGTGTCATCTGCAAAGGAAGACACGGCACTGTGGCTTATATCCCTGTCTGTCTATGTCCGATATGAGGATGAGAAACAGGATGGGAGCGAGTACTGTGCCTTGTGGAACAGAGCTTTTCACTGTAGCCGCCTCAGACTTTACTCTGTTGACTACTACTCTTTGTGTTCTACTTGTTAGGAAATTATAGATCCATCTACCGACTTTTCCTGTTATTCCTTTATCACGCATTTTGTGCGCTATTACACCATGGTCACACTTGTCAAAGGCTTTTGCAAAGTCTGTGTATATTACATCTGCATTCTATAACATTTATGAAGGGATCTAGGAAAACTAGCTAGCCAGATTTGAGTCCTAGATGTGGTAAGTACGTACAGTGCCAGTGCTCTGGAGAAGTGGGGATGTTGCAGTTCGGAGGACCATCTGAGCTTAGATATCGGCATGCTTTTGGCAAGACAGTGACTGAATGAATGATGGTAAAAGTGTTTCTTCTTTTTCGGGTCACCCTACCTCAATGGAAGATGGTCAGTGTGTTAGAAAATAAGAAAGGTGCTTGGGCATAATTTTTATTTTTTTTAAAGACTTATGAGTGATTCATGTTGAATAATGGAAACAGAAATAAAATGCTGATCTGAAATATGTATTGCTAAGAAGCAGTTCTGAGCATATTTTACAACATTTTTTCTTCATTTACATTACTCATATTTTCAATTTCAACAGGCAAATACTGTACAGAATGTAACTCAAATAATGCTTTAGTCAGATTTTTATTGTGAAACACGAACTGTTTTGTATAATTCTCTGTTTTAAAGCTAACACTGAAATATAAATTGACCCAAGGTTACATATTAAGACTAATTGCAAGTGTACACCAGCAACACATTTTCACCTATGGTTATTGCTTCATATAGGTTGTGTGCACTAAATGTAGGAGTGAAGAAAATTTACTTGGTTCATTGCAGTTATACTACTAGAATAGCATTGTAGCTGCTGTACTCTATATTATTAGTACCTATTTTCATGAAAAGCACTAAACCCGTAAGTTATTCATTGCTTGGGGAATGGTAGGCAATCAGATTTAATCCAAAGAAGGGGAAGGCAGTTCCAGTTTCCTGGATCAAGTGCTCTTCTCTAACATCAAGGTGTCTTCTTTAAGGAATTTTTCATATATGTATTCATTATTTTTCTGCCAGTGGAAGATGAGGCCCCTTCCTGTATATCCTTGTCTTATATTAGTTTTGTACTTTGCAAAGGCAATTTATTTCACATGGAGTAAAATCAATGGATGTTTACTCTTCCTACCATACTGAAGGTGGTGAGAGAGCACTAACTTAATCCATAACCAATACAGAGTATTTGCCAGTAAGAATAAGTGCAATAAAATCTGCTCTATTTGCTGCTTGGTCTGTGATCATGTCTAAAAATCGCATAAGGTGCAAAAAGGTCTATCTCTGGTGCTAGATGTGTGCTAATTGTAAGCTTGTTGGCCTGCACTGTTTTCTGTAAAAACGGATTCCTAAATTTTCTTGCATATTTATTCAGATCATTAAAAAATATTAATTCCCTAATATGTAGTTAAAATTTAAATTTTAACTTTAGTAGTAAATATATTTTGCTGTGGTACACTGAACAAACTGTGAAATGTTATTGATGTTAGGCTTTTTTCACAAACAGAAACCAGTGATTTACTGTATTTGACTTATTGCATGTAAGTATGCTAGTAGGAAACTGAAGTAGACTTATTCTGTGCTAAAAGAATGCTTCCTCAGAGTGGGAAGTTCAAGTTATAGTAAAGTAGACCTCATTTTATGAAAATGAAAATATACCTTCATTCTACTTTATTCTTCTAACCTTGCACACTGCAACCCACATATGTAGTGTTGTGTTGTATGACCCATATGGGTTTAGCATGTAAAGTGATTATATTATTGTTATTCTATTCTTCTTAATTTGGGAGAAAGAGCCACAAGTGACACTGTCTCATTCACTGTCATTTTGAGCCAATACATCAGTTGGGGATTTCAGGATCATCATTTAAGTAGCTGTTGTACTGGAAGATCTTGTCTTATTAAAGGAAGAACTTTGTCAGTGGTTGTACATCAGTGTGCAGGTTTACAACAGTGCAAGTAGTACAACAAAATTTTCTGTACTTTAAGAAGTGAATCCAGTTGATAGAAGAGTGACCATGTTTGTATGGGATCATCCCAGTGTTTGTTACAAAGTTTACAAGTTTTCTGATTATGTGTAATGTACATGTAGTATGTACTAATAAGTTAATGCTGTACATATTAGACAAGATTCATGATAAGATGAAAATATAGCAGTGTGTTTAAACCCTGATCATAGTATCATGCTATTTATTCTCAACATCTTCATTGCAGTATAAATAATTAAAATTTCTTTTATTCAATTTTAATATTTTGGAATTGCTACACACTTATAAAACAATGCCAGACATGTTCTTTATCTATGGTGTTCCTTGGCAACGGGTATATGGCACATACTGTAACCTTGAATTCCGTTAGATTCATATGATTTAATCTGGGAACAATATTTGTACATACCACATTATTTTTTATCTTATAATGGGACCATCTTCCTTCTTAAATGATACTGCTGAGATGTGGCAGTTTTCAATTTAATAAACTGAATGTTTTCATAGTTACGAATTTTATTGAAATATTATGCATTGGTTAAAAGTTTTATATATTTTTAAATCATTTAAAAATTCTAAGATTGTTTATATTGAGAAATCTGCTGTGCCAGTGATGAGAAATGTAGACATAAGACATTTGAACAGGAATTAGAAAAGTTTGTGTAACACATTGTGGTTGTCCAAGACATGTTTAACTGTTTATACATATAAAAATTATAATCAGAATCTTCTGTAGAACACAAATACCTGTTGAAATTTATAAATCTCCTTTGCAGAAATTTTTGCTCTGTAGCTTCCAGTTTATTACCATGGATAGGGATAGCACCGTGGGTAATGCATCTTTTTCCTAGTAACAGCAAGATGAACACAAATATTTCAGTGTACTGAATGCATATTTATATGTAGATATGAGTTTTAACATTTCTAAACAGATTATAGATTATCTATTTTGTCAGTAGTAATGTTATGAATTTAAATTTTAGGTCTAAAATTAGTAATGTATTTCCTTCAAATAAAAATAAAAATTTGTTACAGTAAGTATTGTCAGATCTGCTTATATTTTAATTAGGTAAAATTTAATTCACTGCCTGCCACTCAGAAATCTTATACTATGAAAGTTTCTGGCATTTTTTATATTAAAAAAATTTTCCTTTAAGAACTTGATTTTGCAAGAATAGCTTTCATGTAGATTTTGTGTAAAGCTGTTATAACATACTATTTAAAATCAAAGTTTTTTCTTTCCAATAATAAACTACATACAATATGTTGCATAGAAAATAGATTACTATAGGATGAATAATTAGTGTCCTTGTTCGTTTTATGATGATGCTACTTTACTGTGCCAGTAAATGCGTTCTGCATCAGTCTAGTCACTATTTGAAAAGAGAAGGTATTTCATTTTATTTCATTACTGCCTCCAGCCTCCTCACTGCAATGTTTAAAACTCATTTTTCACATCATAAAAGAGTATTGGTACAACAATCTATCAGAGTAAATTGGTACCAACACTACTATATGGGTGTGAAGCACTGCAGCAAGAAGAAGGCTGTGGAGATGTCACATCTGAGGGCAATGTGTGGTGTGAATATTATACAGAGAATTCATAGTTTGGAGATTGTAAGGTGGTGTGCACTTACTAAAAGTATTATCCAGAGGGCTGAAGAGGGATTGAGGCAGTTTGGATATTTAGAGAGAATGGAGAAGATTAGGATGACTTGGAAGGTATATAAATCTTTAGTGGAGAGGAGGAGGTAGGGGATCATCCTTGGAAAAGTTGGAGGGAGGGGGTAAAAGAAGTTTTGTATGTGAGGGGCCTGGACATCCAACAGGCATGTATGAGCATGTTAGAAGTGGTTTTAATGACTTGACATGCTGTTGGAGTGGGTGCAAGGTAACATTTATGAAGGGATTCAGGGAAACTGGTTAGCCAGACTTAGAGTCCTGGAGGTGGAAGTACAAGGCCTACACTTTGAAGGAGGGGTAGAATATTTCAGTTTGGAGGGGCATCTGAGCTGTAATGTTGGCATGACAGTGATAGAGTGATTGATAATGAAAGTGTTTCTTCTTTTCTTTTTCAGGTCACCCTACCTTGGTGGGAGACAGCTGGTGTTAAAAAAAAAAAATTACATTTTTGCTGTACAGTATTTTAAAAAAATACTGGGCACAATTTTTTTTTAACCAAGAGTTGACTTATATTGCAATTAAAGCTCAAAAAACTAATCATAATATTATAGCCACCATAACAATGAAGAGAATTGTATGGTGCTGATTCATGCTGCTTCCTTTCATCGCTGTACCTTAACATAAGTGATGGGATCCTGACATTAGAATGATCTCTTTTTGCCTCTTCATTATACGTATCTCCAAACAGAAACTTTGTTTGTAATTCCATCATCATTGTGTGACATTCTGTATGAGCTGCCTGACCACAAGTGAGGCATTTTGTTTAGGTATTATTCAATCTTAAAGAAATGCAATTAACATATAAAAATTCAGTTAGCTATTCATTGCTCTCACTCTTTTCAGACTTACTTATGTTGCTTAACATTTTCCCTAAGTTGAAGGGCATATAGGGCTGATTCACATCAGCTTCATGCCTCATTAAGTTCTTTATAATTTTAAGATTGTTATGTGCACAGCTCACATGGGTCTTAATGAGCCTTTGGTACAATACTTCATTTTTGATGTTTTTGTTATAAGTTTGAAAATGGAAATCTGGGATCAATGGCGAGTACACTAGTAAGATGTCTTATGTACGAATCTACTACATGTGCCACACTTACCATTTGCGCCTTGAATGTTTTTCTATTATACGATATTCTAAAAGTTTATCTACAAAAGTGCATAACTAAGTTCTTAAAAGAAGCTGTACTGTTAGCACATTTCGTGCATATTGTTGCTGGTACAAATTATTTGTTGTAAATTATTTCCTGAACACTGTAGTTGTCCTTTTTTTAAGAATAAAATGTAAATGCATACCGAATACTTTCATTCCATGAAATTGCAGCGAGTCTACCGTGCCAGTATGTCCAACACTCAGTTAATAGTAAAAAAAAAAAAAAAAAAGTTTAACTCTAAGGACATGACAAACCCAGTTTCGCCTTGTAGCCTATATTTTTGAAGCTTATTAACTAGGTTGAAAAACAGCATCTGGGTCTCTTTAGTGTTGATTTACAGCTCCTGTGCTTCTCAGTGATATATGTACAGTTCTTGGTATTAAGAGTGTTAATTTACAGATGTTAGGCTCATTAGAAGCTTTGAAAAGTCATGGGCCTCTTGTAGGGGTTGACTGATTGCTCCTGAATCTTTTGAAGAAGTTGAGGTACGACTATTGGGCCTCTTACGTGCACTGGAGTGCTGGGGTTATAAAATACGTTTCGGACCGTGTAGTGATTGAAACACTGCATTGCTGTATTCAGTAGTTTAGACATGAGAGTTCTATGATAATATAATTTAGATGAGAGCTCTGTGATAATGTAGTTTAGAGAGTTCTATGATAATATAATTTAGATGAGAGCCCTATGATAATATAGTTTAGATATGAGAGCTCTATAATAATAATAATAATAATATCTTTATTTTTTCAACTATATGTAGAAAGTATACAGGCCTAGCTGACATCAATGACATACTACTACACAGAAAGCCGCTTGTTATGCCGAGCATTTCGGGCTAACACCAAGGTACTAACACCAAGATACCCACTTTATTGATGGGTGAATGTGGACAACCAGTGTAACGAAACACGCCCAATATTTCTACCATTGCCGGGAATCGAGCCCAGACCCCTCACCGTGTGAAGTTTTTTTAGTTTAATATCTTTATTATGCACCCCATACCCATCCTGTTTGCGGTAGTCAAAAGATTACAGAGGTACATAATGGGTCCAGGGACTGGGCCCTAAAGTTTTGATAACTGAGCAAGTTACAAAGGTAATGAACTCAGGTAGATTTGGTCACAATCATGACAAGTTACAAAGATATTTGAAGCGAGAGCTTATACCACCAGGCCACAGGCCTGGTTTAGACGTGAAATCTCTATGATAATATAGTTTACACTTGAGATACCACCTCCAGTGATCATAAAGTTAGACACTAAGAAAGAGCCATTTACTTGACAAGAGGATAGAACTAATTGATTGCCTAAATACAAACGCTTCCTTGAACGTAGCTCTTAATCGAAGCAAGTTAGATACTTCACAGGTACATGCATTAGGTATTTCTCTTGAAAGGTGGTTCTTGTAGTGATTTTACCTGGAGAGGGTTTCGGGGGCCAACGCCCCCACGGCTCAGTCTGAGACTAGGCCTCATAGTGGATCAGGGTCTGATCAACCAGGCTGTTACTGCCTGCCGCACGCAAATTGACGTACAAACCACAGCCCGGTTGGTCAGGTACTGACTAGGTGCCTGTCCAACACGTATGGTGTTGTCTCTCAGTGTACTCGTGGCGCCCCTGCTTTTTATCGAGAGAATGTTGCATCTCCTGTCAAGTCTTTTGCTTTCATAGGGAGTGATTTTCGTGCGCAGGTTTGGTACCAATCCCTCCAGGACCTTCCAAGTGTATATTATCATGTATCTCTCTTGTGGAAAATATTGGGTATTTTCCCGAAAGGTTATACTCGATAGCCTTTCTAATGTGAATATTCTTAATGTGTGGCTGTTGGTTCATATTTTTCTTGAGATGAGGAAAGAACCATCGCGACGGTAGCGTGGGTACGCTGTGTTGGGTCAAATGAAGTGACCCAGGGAGTCGCGCTCGTGGGATAAAGGTGAATGGAGGTGAACGATGGGTGGGCTCTGGATATAATGGAGATGGAAATCGGCGTTTACTACGACCAAATCGCGGTTAATGGTCTCTCTTCACAATAGTGAATGTTGTGAATATTCGCCGGGCATAATGTGGGACATTAAGTCCAAGAAACTATAATAATAGAGTGATAATGTGTTAAACAGTGAGCGACGCCGTCATGGCGGTGTTGATGGCGGAAATGTGCGTCGCTTCGATCAGCGTTCATCGCACGCAATTATTAATGGATTAACTTCTAACGAGAGTAAATTAATGGGACATTAAACCGACGTGTGAATAGTGTGTAAAGTGTTGCGTATAAACTCTAAGCAAGGGTATAGTGAGAGGATATGAATCACTACCCCGACCAACCACGTTAAATAACGCCCAATCTCGTGGGCGTCAGAGAGTTCAAGGGATCAATCTTCTCTTGACTCATCGGGACAACCACCAACATCATCGTCTTGCCGGAAGAATAATCTACCGAGCAGGACCACGAGATCCGTCGAAGAATAGCGACAAGAATGTTGTTTCTTCCCCACTGTAAGTACTCTTATTGTCTTAGCAACCGTCTGGCCAGTAGGTATGTTGGGATAATGTGGGTTTACGGTGGGAATGATAATGACGGGATCTTCAAGTGAACAGCAATGGCACGGATAAAGGGTGAGTGATATTAAGTTGTACTCTTTCCTCCTTCTCCCCAATCAGTCAGACATTAACCCATACAGTCCACAAAATTTAACAATACCGTAACCATTGGTGTTACTCATTCTTAATAAACTGGTCAAGGATAGATGTGGATTTAGAGTGAGAATATCGAAGGGTCCCCTTAAATGTGACCAGGAGTGGGGCAAGTTTTCTCACACGCCTCAACGGGGGTAATCTCTTAATTCCCCACATCTCTCACTTGCATTCCAGGGAATACAGATCAAGGACCCTCAACCGTTTCCAGCAATTTATGTGCTTTATCGTACTTATGTGTGCTATGAAAGTTCTTTGTACACTCTCCAGGTCTGCAATGTCGCCAGCCTTGAAGGGGGCCGTTAGTGTACAGCAGTATTCCAGCCTAGAGAGAACAAGTGATTTGAAGAGTGTCATCATGGGCTTGGCAGCCCTAGTTTTGAAAGTTCTCATTATCCATCCTATCATTTTCCTAGCCGATGAAGTAGATACATTGTTGTGGTCTTTAAAGGCAAGATCCTCTGACATTATCACTCCCAAGTCCTTCACATTTCTTTTTTGCTCTATTGTATAGTTAGAATTTGTCGTATACCTTGATACATTTTTTATTTCCTCAAGTTTTCAATATCTGAGTAGTTGAAATTTCTCCTCGTTGAACTTCATATTGTTTTGAGTGGCCCATTTGAAGATTTGGTTGATGTCCGCTTGGAGTTTTGCAGTGTCTTCAATGGAGGTCACTGCCATGGCAATCCGGGTATCATCCGCAAAGGAAGACATGGAGCTATGGCTTACATCTCTGTCTATGTCAGAAATGAGGATGAGGAATAGATTGGGAGCGAGTACTGTGCCTTGTAGAATAGAGCTTTTCACCGTGGCTGCCTGGGACTTTACTCTGTTTACTATTATTATTTTTGTTCTATTTGTCAGGAAGTTATAGATCCATCTACCAACTTTTCCTGTTATTTCTTTATCACGCATTTTGTGTGCTATTACGCCATGGTCACACTTGTCAAAATCTTTTGCAAAGTCTGTGTATACTACATCTGTATTTTGTTTATCCTCAACAGCATCCAGGACCCTGTCATAGTGGTCCAGGAGCTGGGACAGGCAGGAGCGACCTGCTCTAAACCCGTGTTGCCCTGGGTTGTGTAATTGATGGATATCTAGGTGGTTGGCGATCTTGCTTCTTAGAACCCTCTCAAAGATTTTTATGATATGGGATGAGAGTGCTATCGGTCTGTAGTCTTTGCAATTGCTTTACTGCCACCCTTGTGAAGTGGGGCTGTCTGTTGTTTTTAGTGTGTGTGGGATGACCCCTGTAGAAATTTGTCTTGGGACTGCCTCCTTGTAAGCTGCCCCTCTGGCAAGCGCTGTTGACACCGACACTCTGAGATTACTCCTCTCAGGCTCACAAGTGGCATATGGGACAGATTTCTAAATAACTGCAGCTGCAAGAATTTCCCACCTACATGCACGACTAAAAAGGGGTTTAACTTACTTGATGGAGAAGAATTTTGTCACTTTGTCTTTCCAAACTCCCTAAGCCTTAGTCCTCTATGGACTCTCCCCTTGAAAGACACGTGTCGGTAGGACTTAATTCTGCAAGATTTAAGTGGTATTAGTGTCCTGCATTAAACTCAGAATCACCCAACTCTAGGGTATATCTTCTAAGCAATATTGAAGCAGTAAGGGACACTAGCTTCCAGACTGTTACTTAAAAAGGGGATGCTGGTACCTGCTAATATGCGTCCGACTGCACGAGACCCACAACAAAACCCACCCACATTTCCCCCAGAAAACTGACCAGATACTGAGAGAAAGAAAGGTATGGTCCTACTGTAGAGGGTCTGGATGGAGGAAGATATCCACAGTACTTCAAGATGTCTCCTCTGAGTCCCCAGGACAGATGTTGGTAGTCACTTGGGGAACGCTGCGCTGTCCGCAGCACTTGTTCACTTGTTGATGTCTGGTCTGAGAAGGGTGCTCGTTGCACCCTGGATGTGGAAACTTATTTCTTTGCTAAAAGTTCCACAGGGTAAATAAGCCGTATGAAGCCTTAAACATACCATGGATAGGTCCTCGGAGTTTATGAACCCACACACCCACCCAAACAAACACACTCATAGTTGGCGAAGGTAGTAAGATAGTATACCTATTAATTTATAGATTTACTCTCCTAGGAAGGTCTAGGTAAGTTTGTACAGTTAGTAAATAATAGTAGGATTATTGAGGCAACTTTAGATATTAATAATGTAGTTCTAGCACCTTAACATAGGTAGGTTTAGGCCTGAATAGGGAAGACAGGGATACTGTTTGAGAGACAGCAATAACGTATGAAGGACTGCAGTTAAAAGGCAAAGACACAGATGAGTTAATGGGATGTCAGGAAGTACTTCTTCAGCCTCACGGTGATCATTAAGGAGTTTCTTGTCTCCTGTATGATTCCTTCAGCTTAAGTTCGATATTTGTTCTTTCTCTGCCCAGTGCCCCCCTTCGTATTTATTTCAGATATAATGGCCCCTTTCAGCAGCTCTGTGATTCTTCGCCTTCGCCTGTATAGGGACCGTCTATCTCTTTCAAGGCATCTACATATGAAAATGTTGTGCTGATGGGAGATTTCAACTTTAGACAAATTGACTGGAGCAATTTGACAGGAAATTTAGAGTCAAGTGACTTGATACGATTCAGGATTGTTTTTTGAAACATTTGGTGACAGAACCAACTAGAGGAAATAACCTGCTAGACTTGGTTCTTGCCAGCAGGGAATCGCTAGTTAATAATCTTGAGGTTAATGATGAGCTTGGGGAAAGTGATCACAAATCACTCAGTTTTGTTAGATAAGGATAACTGGCAGCTCCACACTTGAAACTAGGCGGGAGAGCTGTTAGTTCCTTATTCTTGGACTGGATGCCGTGGTGATAACATGGTACTAAGAGCTAGAGCTCGGTGCCCCACGTGTCTTCAAAATACTTCCCTGGGAACCAAGAATCACAGAGGATTCCCGACGTGCTGTGGATATTCGTCTCTGGCCCAGGCCCCCACAGTAAGACAATACCTTGCATTTCTCTTAGTATAGCTGGCCGGCGATATTCGGAGGAAGGTGGGGTTATTTGAGCTGTGGGTTATAAGCGGGCAAACGCCCACTATAAGGTAATAATTGTGGGCAATCCCCCTTAAGTATTAGTCTAGAAGCTAGTGTCACTTACTGCATATATAGCTTAGGGAATATCCTTTGAAACCAGGGAACTCTGAGATGCAGGCAGGACACTAATACCACTTGAATTCTTGCAGATTAAGGTACTTCCCTACACGTGGTGTTTGGAGGGGGTTAAGGCTTAGGGAGATTGGAAGACTAGGTGACAATTCTTCTCCATCAAGTAATTTCACCCCTTTTTAGTCGTGCATGTAGGTGGGGAATTCTTACAGCTGAAGTTAGTTAGAAATTCTGTCCCATAAGCCACTTGTAAGCCTGAGAGGAGCGTCTCAGAGTGTCGGTGTCAACAGTGCTTGCCAGGGGGCAGCTTACAAGGAGGCAGTCCAAAGACAAATTTCTACACTGGAGCTCCCACACTGCCTGTGGTCAGCATGGGATTGCCATTTCTCGTTGGCCTATATAACCTAATGTTCGCCCGCAATGCACAGCATATTAGGGGCTTTTGGCATGTACATCTCTTTTATACTAAACTATGTATCATTGTATCATGTCTACCTTACTATGTATCATTGTATCATGTCCAAATAAAAATTATTATTATTATTATTATTGAGGCCTAAATCTACCTATGTTAAGGTGTTAGAACTACATTATTAATATCTAAAGTTGCCTCAATAATCCTAATATTAGTCACTATCTGTACAACTTACCTAGACCTTCCTAGGAGAGTAAATATATGAATTAATATGTGCAATCTCACTACCTTCGCCAATTAGTGAGTGAGTGTTTGTTTGGGTGGGTGTGTGGGTTCATAAACTTAGAGGACCTATCCGTGGTATGTACTCACCTAATTGTGGTTGCAGGGGTCGAGACTCAGCTCCTCGCCCCGCCTCTTCGCTGTCTGCTACTGGGTCTCTGCTCTCCCTGCTCCATGAGCTTTATCATACCTCGTCTTAAAACTATGTATGGTTCCTGCCTCCAGTATATCTTTCTCTAGACTATTCCACTTCCTGACTACTCTGTGGCTGAAGAAATGCTTCCTAACATCCCTTTGACTCATCTGAGTCTTCAGCTTCCAGTTGTGTCCCCTTGTTTCTGTGTTCCCTCTCTGGAACATCCTGTCAAGGTCTACCTTGTGTAAGGCTTCATACGGCTTATTTACCCTGTGGAACTTTAGCGACTCAAAAAAGTTTCCACAACCCTTGTGTCCATGCTCTCTCTCCATAGAATGCTGAAGGCACGCGATAGGGGCTTCTTGCAATTCTTGATGAACTCGGAGTTCCATGAGTCTGGGCCTGGGGCAGAGTGCATAAGCATGTCATTTATTGCCTTTTCAAAGTCTTGTGGAATTAGGATAATATCCGAGATTTTTGAGATGACCAAATTTTGGGTTTCATTCATATAAAGAATTCATTTGGATTGTCGACCCTTACTTAGTCTGGGCAGCGGCTCGCTGAACACTGAGTCGTATTGGGACTTTAATATCCCACTCATTTCTTGGCTGTCATCTGTGTATGTCCCATCCCGCCAAAGCAGAGGCCCAATACTGGATGTTGTTTTTTTCCTAGATTTGGCATAAGAGAAGAAGTATTTTTTTTTTCAATTTCCTTTGTGGCTTTTAGTTCTTCCTGTGATTCTTGAATCCTGTAAGATTCCTTCAATGTTCGATATTTGCAATTTCATTGACCAGTGCCTCTCTACGTATTTCAGATATATTGGTAGTTAATTTTTTTTTGTCCTCCAAGATTGGTGTACACTAAACTAAGAACATCTCTTCTGATTGGCTTCAGTCTTTCAGTATTGCTGGGTCTTGGAAGTGCCATTTCTGTAAATCAAATTTACTTAGGTTTCTGTGTGAAGGCTTGATAATTCCTCTTCTGAACGTACTAAAGACAAATTGCAGTTGAATGGTGGTATTTTTTGCGATATTTTTTGGCCAGCAGAGTTTCAATTGTCACCTCGTTCACGATGCGAGGACTTACGAGACACAGGATCAAGAATCACAACCAAGAAGGTGCTGGTGTGCATGAAATACCATGTGCAACATATAATATGTGGGAGAAACTGACAAGAGACAAAACAAGTTGTTTGAATGAACACAAGTATACCTCCAAGGCTGACAGCCTAAACATATTTGAGTGAACCCAAGTATGCTTACAAGACTGACAACTTAGCAATATTTGAATGAACACAAGTATGCCTCCAAGATTGACAACTAAGCAATGTTTGAATGAACACAAGTATGCCTCCAAGACTGACAACTTAGCAATGTTTGAATGATAGATTAGATTTTGCCACCGAAGTGGCTAGTTTATTGTGCACCCCATATCCATCCTGTGGACGGTAGTGCAAGAGCATATGGATACACAAAAGGCCTAGGAACTAGGCCCAAAAAGGGTTAACAGGTGTACATATGGATTCATATCTACAGTTCACTTATCTGTTATACGCAAATTTAGGGAATTTGCTTAATATATCTGGTATCTTATTTTCATTAATAAGATATCTTGACATGTCACATAGGTTATTATACTGTCTATCTCTGTATTCCTCAATAAGTGGACAATTAAGCACATAGTTCATTCAAATTCAAATTTTTTATTTCATGTAATATACAAGGTGGGGTGTACTTATAATTATACATTAAAGTAGATGTGGGGAATTGTGAGAGATAAGTCTATCTGGGACACCGCCACTAGCAATAAACAAACTCCCAGGGAGATGACAGACTCGTACAATTTTACCGCAGTCATTCCCTTTAAGGTATGTGAGAACTTTACCCGCTCCTGACCGCACCGAGGGGGTACCTTCAATATTCTCGTTAGCCCACTGCACTCTGGACCAGTATAAATAAATCTGAGAAGATCATTTATTATAATTATGTTATGTTAAATTTAAGTGGACTGTATTGGTTATTAGACAACTGATCAATCAGGAGAAGAGGTAGAGAACACAGTTAAATTAACATGACCAACACTCACCTAATTAACAGCATCATAGCGGTGTATCGTAGATCGTTGACCTAGCTAAAGTACATCTACTGTGCGTAACAATATCATTGGCCAATAACAAAGTTGCAAGCAGAGTACTTAGCTTTAGATGAGGGAGTCGTTCCGTTATTGACGTCCTCCTGCGATCTGATTCGATCGCGATGGTAGTAGCTGTCTCGTCGAGTCAAGGAACGTTAATTTCCGTGCACTCTTATACGCCCACGAGACCAAGGGTTAGTTAACATGTGGTTGGTCGGGGTAGCGAATCAGATCCTCTCACTAATCCGACCTTTTGTACTGTTTATATGTATAACTTTACATATTACGTATATCCCGGCTTAATGCCCCACTAGTTTATACACATTCACAGTCTCGATACTTGAATTTCGAGTAGATAACTTGCGATATGTTAGTTCATTTCAACCGCGTCCAATATGGCGGTCGGGGTATGGCATACCCAAGCTAACCTCGCCCGGTACAATCAACCCCTGATTATTTACAACTCGGTTTCACTATATTCACCATTTCCCAAAGTTCATCGAATATATTTCAGTCTCTTCTAAGATGAACTCCCCAGCATCAGGGTTACGACTTTATCCTGCCGTGTGGTCATTTCACTCAGTTCAAATAGGCTTATGGCCGCGTCACTCGCCCGCGGCACCTTATTTCACAATTATTGTCCTATTACTGGACCTCCTGGACCGATTGTCCCACTGTATATTCCCCCCGTCACTGGATATTCCTCCACATTACGAAAGGAGGTAATTAAATCCGATTAGGTGGCCGGAATCTCCAAATTTGACTCGCCATCATCACCTGATCTCGGGTGGGTAGGCTCACTCTTCACTCGGCCCATACCCCTCTATGCCGCCTCCCTGCCCAGCTGACGAGGCATCTCGCGCATGCGTGTTAATTCGTTGGTTCTTTTCAGTTAATGTTAAGCCAACAGCAACACATTAATGATATCTACTCATATTGGAAAGTTTATCAATTACAACTTTCGGAAAATACCAATATTTTCCACAGTAGATATTACAAGATGACCAATAATATGCCTAGGTATGCCTAGGCTTTTCAGGCAGTCTTATGATAGGTCTTACTCAATAGCTACACAATGATTTTACAGATAGTAAGGTTATGTAATTGTAGTGATTAACTAGGTTTACAAAATTTAGGTACTGGAATTTAAACATTTAAGAATTTAACAATTAGTATAAGAAGTTAGCAATTAGTTTATATATTAATGATAAAGGTGATGTATTGGCATAATATAGTTTCTATATTGGAGTGTCTTAGGCAAATTTATGACTAGCTTAAGTATTATGAAGCAATACTTGTATTAGAATTTTGGTTAGTACTGTGCAAATTAAGGGGAATCACAGATATCGATAAGTGTATTTTGCTGTGGTTAGTACTGTGCAAATTAAGGGGAATCACAGATATCAATAAGTGTATTTTGCTGTGGATACGTGCAAGATAAAGTAGTTTTCATGTGGTTAGCTACCGGTTGGGTGCGTAAGTGAGATAAGATGTTTTTAACGGTGCTTTTGAAAATGGAGGTTGTGTCTGCAGTTCTAGAGTTTTCAGGCAGGGAGTTCCAGATTTTAGGCCCTTTTATGCGCATTGAATTTTTGTATAGATTTAGTCGGACACGGGGAATGTCAAAGAGATGTTTATGTCTGGTATTATGTCTATGGGTCCTGTCACAACTGTCAAGAAAGTGTTTTAGCTCAGGGTTAAAGTTGGAATTAATGGTTCTATAAATGTAGATAGTAGAGTAGTAAGTATGGATGTTCTGAACAGTGAGTAGGTTTAGGTCTTTGAAGAGTGGGGGGCTTGTGCTGCCTAGCATTGGATTGCGTGATAATTCTTACTGCGGCTTTTTGTTGGGTTATTATTGGCTTTAGGTGGGTAATTGCTGTTGATCCCCATGCACAAATGGCATATGTGAGGTAGGGATAGATGAGTGAGTAGTATAGTGTGAGTAGGGCTGATTGTGGTACATAATACCGTATCTTAGAGAGGATCCCCACAGTTTTGGACACTTTCTTTGTTATGTGTTGGATATGGGTGCTGAATTTCAGGCTGCTGTCAAGGTGAAGGCCCAGGAACTTGCCCTCGTTATGTTTAGCAATAGGTGTAGTGTTGATCTTAATGTTTAATTGTGGATCGTCTGTTCTGTTGCCAAACATAATATAGAAGGTCTTATCAGTGTTGAGTGTAAGTTTATTGGCTGTCATCCATGTTGATATTTTTATTAATTCGTCGTTAACAATGGTATTAAGCGTGGCAAGGTTTGTGTGGGAGATGACATAAGTTGTGTCGTCAGCAAAGAGTATTGGTTTCAGGTGTTGTGATACATTGGGAAGATCATTGATGTATAAGAGGAAGAGCAGGGGACCAAGGACACTTCCCTGCGGTACTCCGGTGTCTAGTGGTAGTGTAGTGGAGGATGTGTCTTTAATAGTGACATACTGGTACCTATTAGTGAGGTAGGATTTGAGGTATGCTAGTGCATGACCTCTTATTCCATAGTGGTCAAGTTTGTGGAGCAGGATGCCATGGTTTACTGTGTCAAAAGCTTTCCTTAGGTCAATAAAAAGTCCTAGTGGATATTCCTTATTTTCGAGTGCTGTGTAAAGCAGGTCTATCATTTTTACTATTGCATCGTTAGTGCTTTTATTTTTCCTGAAGCCAAATTGGCAGGGGTTGAGTATGCTTTGTGTATAATCTCTTGTGCACAAGTTTCTCGAATATTTTGGATAGCAATGGTAGATTTGATATAGGCCTATAGTTATTTACGTCTGTAGGGTCACCACCTTTGTGTATTGGTGTAACCCTTGCTGTTTTGGGTAGTGTTGGGAAAGTGCTAGTTTCTAATGATTTTTTAAAAAGTAAAGAAATAGGATATGAAAGGACATGAGCGGCTCGTTTGTATATTAAGGGTGGAACTTGAGACAGATGCCCTGATTTATTTTTAAGTGACTTGATTATCATGGAGACTTCAGTGGGTTCAGTAGGTGCAAGATATAAGGAGGATGCGAAATTCCCATCTAGGTAATCACTTGCTCGGGCATTGGTATCTCGGATTTTACTGGCAAGATTTGATCCTATAGTTGAGAAGAAGTCATTTATCTTGTTTACTGTATCAATAGGCTGTAGTGGTGTTTCGTTTGGTTTAGTTAGGACAATATCCCTATTTTTTTTCAGTTTGTGGGTGCCCATAATCTGTGAGTGTTCAAGACAGTGACCATATGCCTGATCACATAATTTGCATTTAGTTTGATCATCATCTGTGTGTCTCCCAAACTGCCAGAAGTACTTGTAGCCAAGCCTAAGGCTGTCCACTACAACATCAGTCAGTCTGTTCACATTGCAAGTTGCTCCATAAACATACTTATCAACATTCATGTTATCATAGTGGGTTATAGATATACTCAGGCTTCTAACTGCATTCCTATAACAATCATTTTCATTATTTACTTCTCTCCTAATATTATTCCTAATGCTAGACACAGATATACCAAAGTTATATTCTACATTCTCCTTCTGGGTACTCTTCTTGGCTAACATATCAACTTTATTATGAAGGAGTAATCCAATGTGTGATGGAATCCATAGCAATTGTACATTAATTCTTTTGTCCCGAATTTTTGAGTATCTATACCTAGCTTCTCCAATGAGCATGTTGTTGGAGTCATTATATGAGTCAAGAGCCTTCAGTGATGACATAGAATCAGTAATGATGATAGAGTCAAGCTCAGTGTCATAAGTTAGCTTTAGTGCCATTAGGATTGCAAACAATTCAGTTTGCAGTGTAGACGCCCAGTTGTTAATTCTTATGCCTAGTTCAACAAATTTATTATTGTTCTTAACTAGGGAGGTGGCAACCAGAGCAGATGCAGCCCTGCCAGAAGACTCTTGTTTAGATCCATCAGTGTATATAACTTGTGATAACTTATTACTACCAGCTATGCGAGAAATTTCTTCTTGAGCAGTTGCTTTAACAAGTGATTTAAGGTTTAAGGAAGGGATTACTAGCAATGAGCTTCTTGGGAGGGGCTTGCATGTATGTGATATTAAATGAACACATCTTCCATGGAGGGGTGAAATGCTCTTCTTGTCTACATCGATTTAGATCTATGTGTATTTACTTCTAGACATTTAGTAAGATTCATTGTGACAGTGTCTAGTTCATTTCCTAACATTCTAATACAATGTACAGTGTTAATCTCAACAATTCTATCACTGATACTAGAAATACCAAGCTCCTTCTTCATATTAAGAACCTTTGTAGATTTGGGACAGCCAAGAATAATTCTGAGAGCTTCATTTTGCATTAACTCCAAGGGTGGGAGAGAACTTTCTCTAGGTAATATCAACATGGGAGCAGCATAATCAATTAAGGACCTAACATAGGCTATGTACATCATTCTCACTATTCTCACATTAGTACCATAGTTGGGGTTGTAGCCAGCAACAGCTTTAAGAGCATTTAGCCTATCTTTGCATTTTTTATTTAGTTGTGGTATAATGGATTTGTTAAAGGGTACATCTACACCAAGATATCAGTAAGTTTTAACGTAGCTAATGTTTTCACCCTGCAAATAGATGAGTGGGGGATATCGTTTGCTTGTTAATATCTTTGTTTTAGAGGAAGATATTACGAGGCCTAGTCGATTACAGGCCTCGTAATATCTTCCTCTAAAACAAAGATATTAACAAGCAAACGAAATCCCCCACCCATCTATTTGCAGGGTGAAAACATTAGCTACGTTAAAACTTACAGATATCTTGGTGTAGATGTACCCTTTACCAAATCCACTATACCACAACTAAATAAAAAAGAATGAAAACAAGTATGCCTCCAAGACTGACAACTTAGCAATGTTTGAATGATCTCAAGTATGCCTCTAAGACTGACAACTTAGCAATGTTTGAATGAACACAAGTATGCCTCCAAGACTGACAACTTAAACAATGTTTACGCTGAACAAAGGAAGTCTTACAACCGCTGAATGAAGCAGTAGGAAGCCAGGTTGGTTATAAGCAGTGTAAACTAATGTTTATTTTAGCATCTATGTTTAAAGGTGCTCTGGGAATCGGTTCTCGGGTGAATATTTTAAGAGACGTGTTGTTCTAATATTTAATTAAAAAATATATATTAGTAAAAATTATTAGGGAAGGTGACAAATTTAAGACAAAATGCTTAGAAACCGACCTCATATCAACATACAACACCATCGTGCAAAACCAGGGAAGTTTCCAATTGGCCAAACCGAGCTCCTGTTATTCCTCCAGACTGTCTAAAGCTGCACTTGTAATTTTTCAAAGGATATGTTAGCTTGAGATATAGAACCGACACTCCTCATTGAGGCAAATGTAATTTAGATCAAGTCTTATCAGTTCTTAAATTGGTAATAGATATATACCTGGAGAGGGTTTCGGGGGTCAACGCCCCCGTGGCCCTGTCTGAGACCAGGCCTCGTGGTGGATCAGGGTCTGATTAACCAGGCTGTTTCTGGCCGCACGGAAACTGACGTACGAACCACAGCCCGACTGGTCAGGTACTGACTTTAGGTATCCGTCCAACGCCTTCTTGAAGACAGCCAGGGGTCTATTGGTAATCCCCCTTATGTATGCTGGGAGGCAGTTGAAAAATCTTGGACCCCTGACACTTATTGTGCTGTCTCTCAGTGTACTCGTGGCGTCCTACTTTTCATTGGGGGAATGTTGCATCTCATGCTGAGTCTTTTGCTTTCATAGGGAGTGTATATTATCATGTATCTTTATCGCCTGCGTTCCAGGAAATACAAATCAAGGAACTTCAACTGTTCCCAGTAATTTAGGTGCTTATCGTACTTATGTGTGCAGTGAAAGTTCTTTGTACACTCTCCAGGTCAGCAATTTCGCCTTCCTTGAAGGGGACAGTTAGTGTACAGCAGTATTCCAGCCTAGAGAGAACAAGTGATTTGAAGAGAATCACCATGGGCTTGGTGTCCCTAGTTTTGAAGGTTCTCATTATCCATCCAATCATTTTTCAAGGAGATGGACAATTTGAATTAGAAGACTGTACATGCTTAATAATTCACTTACATTTGAACAAAGTCATATTCTGCACGTACAACTTAGCAGTAGAATTATAATCTACAGTTAACCAGGCTTTCTATAAATCATGGAAAACTACAGAAAATACAATGAAAGGGTTCAGTATAATAGGTGGTTTAGAAAGACACGTAAGCAAACACTATGACATATTTGTTAGAAAACGTTTCGGTCCTGAGACCTTGATCACTTCTAACATACAGAGGTTGAAAAACATATATAGGCGGATAGTGAGGTGTGAGTGACGCTGGTGACCTGAAGAATGACATATTGGGATGAAGACGGGTAGACGATGAGATCATGTGACTCCTGTGTTGCTGGGTAGGTGGTGCTTTGCCTGCTTGAGTATCATGTATGCTAATGTTTTAGAAATTTTGTGGTTTACAGTGTTACGTTCTATTGCGTCGGTGACGGCGATTAGCGAGGCTTTTAGACACCGTCGGCGTCTGAGGTCTGGTTCGGTGAGAACGAGTTGTGCCTCATCACAGTTCATCAAATGCCCCGTGGAGTCTCTGTGGAGGACACAGGCGTACCTTAAATCGTCTCTGTTACAGACACTTTGATGCTCGTTCATGTGGACCGCAAGATCTCTGCCTGTTTCGCCTACATATTTCTTGGGACAGACTCCACAGGGGATGGTGTAGACGCTGCTGTGGAAGTTAGAGGTGTGGGGCTGCGTTTCGTAGTGAGGTCTTTGATAGATGATGTTTATGGTGGAAACGTTGATGTTACTCTTAGCAAGTGCCCGGTGAGTATTGTGGCAACATCACCACATGGGAGCACTATGAACTGCTTAGAGGGCTGTTCCATGGGCGGTTTATTTTCCAGCCGTTCTGGAGATTCGAACTCCGGACCTCAGTGCGTGAGCTGAGAGCGCTAGTGATCTGACTGACTCACCGGTTTTCATGAACCCTTCTATGCAGTAACCTTCAGTTATTGCACAGAAACCAGTTTTTGTTTAATAAAATGAGCAAATTAAAAGTTACACAACCCAAAATTCAGGTGAAGGTTTCTTCGAGGTAAACCCACCATATAATACAACTAATGTAATCCTGTACGGACTCACCTGTCTAATACATTTGTTTGGTTCAACTCATACTGTAGATTTTTTGTATTTGTATTTTCTATAATATTTCTCTAAATCTGAAGTTTGCATTTTTTTTTTCTGCTCCTCTTTCTGCCCATTCATCAGTTTTTTCATTCCCTGTGAGGTTAATATGAGATGTCATCCACACAAACTTTACTAAATATTGATCATTCTCTTATATTTTTAAGTTTCTTCTTTCTAATTACAAATGACTTGATACTTATTATTTAACATTCTTATCGACCAGCTAATTCAGTCTAGTGTGATGATACCCAATCCTGGAACCATTACAAACTTATGGATAATACTTGTACTTACTTTATTTCTCATTACATGATGGTCAGCAGGTTGCAAGAAACTTTGCGTAGGGATCAGCTGATACCTTGCAAACACTTGAAGAAGAGGATTCATAGTCGCTACATAAAGCCTATTCTCCTCGCCCCTCCTTCGTGTGGAAGTGTACATTATGTTGGTCCACTGCCATGGTGCATGTTACGGCCTCTGCCTCGCCACCTTCATGTATGCATGTGCAGTTGCATGCACGGGCGACATGGCTCCCAGACGTTGCATTCAAAATAACAGTCACATGCATGAGCGTATACAACAGCAACTTGACTTGTTTCAGTCGCTGCGCGATCCAAGGAAGGTATCTCCATATCTCATAAGCCCAGTGCCACCTAGCTCAGTGATTTAAGACAGGTATTCCTGTATTCCATAAGCCCAGCCTTTTTCTACCTCACCGCACACTACACGACACTACACGACACTACACGACACTACACGACACTACACGACACTGCACGACACTGCACGACACTGCACGACACTGCACGACACTGCACGACACTGCACGACCGTCATAAAATTCAAATGTAACTAAATATGAAAATATGTTGATAATTGATAAATAATCTTTATTTCCATAAAGTATGCAAGTGATATAGGATTAGTAAACATAAGTGCCATACTTTATAGGAAACCATACTTTATAGGAAACCATACTTTATAGGAAACCATACTTTATAGGCCAGCCATAAAATTAACTTTTAATTATTTAATAATTGTTAATTAGGTTAATTTACTAGAAGGTTACGGTTGACAAACGACAATTTGGTTTATTTGGTTATGAGATTTCTTTAATAATTCGGCACAATATTTATCGTGGTTATTAGTTTAGGCAGCGGTATAGATTTTTATTTTAGATTTTTGCCACCGAAGCGGATAGTTTATTGTATGTTTATATGTATGCATGTATGTATGCTTTTGTTTTGTGCTTACGTATCTATGTACGTATTTATGCGTGTGCGTATGTTTGTACTCACCTAATTGTGGTTGCAGGAGTCGTGGCTCAGTTCCTGGCCCCTGCCTCTCTGCTGGTCGTTATTGGTTTCACTCTCCTGGCTGCATGAGTCCTATCACAATTATTCTTAAAGTTATATATAGATTCTGCCTCTACCACTTCACTGTCTAGGTCGTTCCACTTTCTGACCACTTTAAGGAGTTTACATGTATGTATGTTAATATGTAGGCATTTGAGAATGCATGTGTACTCACCTAGTTGTGGTTGCAGGGGTCGAGTCACAGCTCCTGGCTCCGCCTCTTCACTGGCCGCTACTAGGTCACTTTTCCTGCTCCATGAGTTTCATCATACTTTTGTTTGGATCTTGCCTCCACTACATCGCTTCCCAGACTATTCCACTTCTTGACCACTCTGTGACTGAAGAAATACTTCCTAACATCCCTGTGATTCATCTGAGTCTTCAACTTCCAACTGTGACCCCTTGTTGCTGTGTTCCATCTCTGGAACATTCTGTCTCTGTCCACCTTGTCGATTCCTCTCAGTATTTTATATGTCGTTATCATATCCCCCCTATCTCTCCTGTCCTCCAGTGTCGTCAGGTCGATTTCCATTACCCTCTCCTCGTAGGACATACCCCTTAGCTCCGGGACTAGTCTTGTTGCAAACCTTTGCACTTTCTCTAATTTCCTTACGTGCTTGGCTATGTGTGGGTTCCAAACTGGTGCTGCATACTCCAATATAGACCTAACGTACACGGTGCACAGGGTCCTGAACGATTCCTTATTGAGATGTTGGAATACTATTCTTAGGTTTGCTAGGCGCCCGTATGCTGCAGCAGTTATTTGGTTGATGTGCGCCTCAGGAGATGTGCCTGGTGTTATATTCCCCCCAAGATCCTTTTCTTTGAGTGAGGTTTGTAGTCTTTGGCCCCCTATACTGTAATCCGTCTGCGGTCTACTTTGCCCTTCCCCAATCTTCATAACTTTGCACTTGGTGGGGTTGAACTCCAGGAGCCAGTTTCTGGACCAGGCCTGCAGCCTGTCCAGATTCCTTTGTAGTTCTTCCTGGTCCTCGTCCGAATGATTCTCACCAACTTCACATCATCTGCAAACAGGGACACTTCTGAGTCTATTCCTTCCGTCATGTCGTTCACATATCTCAGAAACAGCACCGGTCCTAGGACTGACCCATGCAAAACCCCGCTCATCACAGGCGCCCACTCAGACACCTCGTCACGTATTATGACTCGCCGTTGTCTTCCCGACAGGTATTCCCTGATCCATTGCAGTGCCTTCCCTGTTATCTCTGCCTGGTCCTTCAGCTTTTGCACTGATCACTTGTGTGGAACTGTGTCAAACGCCTTCTTACAGTGCAAGAAAACGCAATCTACCCACCCCTCTCTCTCTCTTGTTTTACTGATGTCACCCTGTCATAGAACTTCAGTAGGTTTGTGACGCAGGATTTCCCGTCCCTGAAACCGTGCTGGCTGTCATTGATAAGCTCATCCCTTTCTAGGTGCTCCACCACTCTTCTCCTGATAATCTTCTCCATGATCTTGCATACAATACATATCAGTGACACTGGTCTGTAGTTTAATGCTTTTATCTGTTTCCTTTTTAAAAAATTGGGACTACATTTACTGTCTTCCATACTTTAGGTAGTCGCCCTGTTTCGATAGATGTGTTGAAGGTTGTTGTTAGTGGTACACATAGCGCCTCTGCTCCCTCTCTCAGGACCCATGGAGAGATGTTATCAGGCCCCTTCGCCTTTGAGGTATCTAGCTCGCTTAGCAGCCTCTTCATTTCTTCCTTGGTTGTATGTATTGTGTCCAACATTTGATGGTGTACCCCACCTCTTCGTCTTTCTGGAGTCCCTTCTGTCTCCTCTGTGAACACTTCTTTGAATCTCATGCTGAGGTCCTCACATACTTAGCGGTCATTTCTTGTGACCTCCCCTCCTTCCTTCCTCAGCCTAATTACCTGGTCCTTGACTGCTGTTTTCCTCCTGATGTGGCTATACAACAGCTTTGGGTCAGATTTGACTTTCGCTGCTATGTCATTCTCGTATTGTCTTACCTGTGTGTATACTCACCTAATTGTGGTTGCAGGGGTCGAGACTTAGCTCCTGGCCCCGCCTCTTCACTGACCGCTACTAGGTTCTCTCTCTCCCTGCTCCATGAGCTTTATCATACCTCGTCTTCAAGCTATGTATGGTTCCTGCCTCCACTACATCACTTGCTAGACTATTCCACTTCCTGACAACTCTATGACTGAAGAAATACTTCCACCTTATCTATTCCACGCAGGTGTGTGTGTGTATGTGTGTATGTATGTGTGTGGGTGTACGTGTGTAATCACCTAGTTGTACTCACCTAGTTGTGGTTGCAGGGGTCGAGTCATAGCTCCTGGCCCCGTCTCTTCACTGTCCGCTACTGGGTCACTCTCCCTGCGCCATGAGCTTTATCATACCTCTTCTTAAAGCTATGAATGGATCCTGCCTCCATTATATCGCTTCCAAAACTATTCCACTTCCTGACCACTCGGTGACTGAAGACATACTTCCTAACATCCCTGTGATTCATCTGAGTCTTCAACTTCCAACTGTGTCCCATTATTGCTGTGTCCCATCTCTGGAACATTTTGTCTCTCTCCACCTTGTCAATTCCTCTTTGTATTTTATATGTCGTTATCATATCCCCTTATCTCTTCTGTCCTCCAGTGTCGTCAGGTCAATTTCCCTGACGACACTGGAGGACAGGAGAGATAGGGGGGACATGTGTTATTTAGTTAGTTAGTTACCATTTTGTCCTAGGCACATGTCGATTTGACACTAGGACTGTTGTATGTATGTGTGTGTGTGTGTGTGTGTGTGTGTGTGTGTGTGTGTGTGTGTGTACTCACCTATTTGTAATCACCTATTTGTGGTTGCAGGGGTTGATTCATAGCTCCTGGCCCCGCCTCTTCACTGATTGCTACTAGGTCCTCTGTCTCCCTGCTCCATGAGCTTTATCAAGCCTCGTCTTAAAATTATATATGGTTCCTGCCTCCACTACGTCACTTTCTAGGCTATTCCACTTCCTGACAACTCTATGACTGAAGAAATACTTCCTAACATCCCTTTGACTCATCTGAGTCTTCAACTTCCAATTGTGACCCCTTGTTTCTGTGTCCCATCTCTGGAACATCTTGTCTATGTCCACCTTATCTATTCCTCGCAGTATTTTATATGTCGTTATCATGTCTCCCCTAACCCTCCTGTTCTCTAGTGTCGTCAGGCCGATTTCCCTTAACCTTTCTTCGTAGGACAATTCCCTTAGCTCTGGGACTAGTCTAGTTGCAAACCTTTGCACTTTCTCTAATTTTTTGACGTGCTTGACCAGATGTGGGTTCCAAACTGGTGCTGCATACTCCAGTATGGGCCTGACGTATATAGTGTACAGAGCCTTGAACGATTCCTTAGTGAGGTATTGGAACGCTATTCTTAGGTTTGCCAGCCGCCCGAATGCTGCAGCAGTTATCTGATTAATGTGTGTGTGTGTGTGTGTGTGTGTGTGTGTGTGTGTGTGTGTGTGTGTGTGTACTCACCTAATTGTGGTTGCAGGGGTCGATACTCAGCTCCTGGCCCAGCCTCTTCGCTGTCCGCTACTGGGTCTCTGCTCTCCCTGCTCCATGAGCTTTATCATACCTCGTCTTAAAACTATGTATGGTTCCTGCCTCCACTATATCTTTCTCTAGACTATTCCACTTCCTGACTACTCTGTGGCTGAAGAAATGTCTCCTTTGACCTCTTCTTCCTTTCCCGTGTTGTTAGTCCTTTTCCCTCAACCTTCTTCATAAGACAGACCCTGAGTTGTGGAACTAACCTTGTCGCAAACCTTTGACCTTTCTCTAGTTTCTTTACGTGCTTGACCAGGTGTGGGTTCCAGACTGGTGCTGCATATTCTAGTATGGGCCTGACGTACACGGTGTGTACGTGTGTGTGTGTGTGTGTGTACGTTTACTCACCAAGTTGTGTTTGTGGGGGTCGAGACTCAACTTCTTGTCCCGCCTCCTAGACTGCTTTAGTCAGTATCATTGATTTCTGTCGTCTTGGACTTTATCATATCTAGTCTTGAAGCAGTGGTTTGAGTTTCCCTCCACCACGTCCTCGTCCAAGTCATTCTTCCGCTCCTTCTTTTAGTATTCATGGTGATAGTCTGTCAGGCTCCATTGCTTTTGATGTCTGTAATTCTTTGAGTAGATTTACTTTCTCCTTTGATACATGAATTCTATCCAGTATATGCTGATTAACCCTTTCACTCCTGTATAATAATAATAATAATAATAATAATAATAATAATAATAATAATAATAATAATAATAATAATAATAATAATAATAATAATAATAATAATATCTTTATTTCTACAAGTATATGTACAAGGTATACAGGCCTAGCTGACATCAATGACATACTTCTAATACCATTCCTGTTTCTTCAGTGAATACCTCCTAAAATCTGCTTAATTCCTCACATATTTCTTTACCGTCTTCTGTGAGTTCCCCTTCTCCCTCTTTAGCCTTATTACATGGTCTTTTACAGTCATCTTTCTCGTTATGTGACTGTGTAGGAGCTTCTGTTCTTGATTTGGCCTTTGCTGCTGTGTCATTCTCAAACTGGCGTTCGGCATCTCGTATCCTTGTATATTCATTCCTCGCTATTCTGCTTGCTTCCTTATTCTCTGCAGCTATCTGTGTTCCGTACTTTTCCATGATCTTTTCCACCTTTGGCCTCTCTGCGGCTCTGATTAGACCAAGGTCTCTCTCTCTCTGTATCTTGACTTCTCACACCTGTTAGATACTAACCTTGCTGCTATCTGCAAGGAAAGATGTAGTGGAGCACCTGGAAAGGAGTGGATTTATAAACAACAACCAGCACGGCTTTTGAGATGGTAAATACAGTTTCACAAATCTGCTAGAGTTCTATGATAAGGTAACGAACGTTAGGCAGGAGAGGGAGAGAGAGAGGAAGATGGATGGGCTGTGTATTTTTGGATTGCAAAAGGTGCTCGATACAGTAACCTACAACAGACTTGCACAAGAGCCAGAGGAGCAGGCAGGAATTATAGTAAAAGGCTAGTAACCAGAACTGTGGGGGCATGCAACAGTTTAGAGAAAATGTAGAAATTTGTAACGAAACTAGCCACGTAGAGTTAATGGGAATCAAGTATAAACAAGAAATTATGAACTCCGATAGTAATGTTGATATAAAAAATATATAACACTCATATAATAACATATGATCAAGCAATAGAGATAATAAATAGTAATAACGTCTTAGTTGGTAGCGGCCTCAGGTCAGGTCACACACTGAGGAACCAGGGATTGAGTCCCGGGCGAGTGGGAATGTTCAGCATGTTTCCTTACACCTGCTACCCCTGTTCACCTAGCAGTAAGTAGGTGGTAACTGACCGGTATGAGTTGCATCCTAAATCTTAATCTACCAGAAGCTGCGCTATACCGCTATTTTGGATTGTCACTTTTCACTAAACGCGCTGGAACAGCGTTCTTATCCGTTAACCCGGCGTTAGTGGAGATTGATAGAGGTCGAGGGCACACTGTAAATGTCCCTTTGTTAGGTCAAAGCACACGCCGCAAAAGCTCCCGTCCCCGTAGTTTATTTCAATCTGATGCCTGCTTCTCCGCTGAGCCCCAGCTTGCCCTGTATCGCTGACCTAAGCACCATTTTACTACTTGCTTAACACTGCAACAGTTTGCAATTCAAATGCTTGTGTTCTTTAAATATTTCGATCACTGAGAGTTCATGATTGTTCTTCACGTGTATAAAGTGAAACAAGAGTTTTCTGTACTTTTCCTGATACGGCAAAGAGAGTCATTTTTCTCAAATGTCTGTCACTCAAATACACTAACAATAATCTCGAGAGGCTTGGCATACGTGACCAAGATACGTTGCATACGTGAACTCAGTGGCGTTCAGAGTACAAACATGTGGTAATTATTAAACTGTTGATCAGGAAGCTAGCAAGACGCCATCTGCCCCTTTCTTTCTAAGGGCTGGGCCTTTCAGTAGGAAAGGGCTTGAAAGGGCTGAAGGGCTGAAAGGGTTGATAGGGTTGATACCCTCCTCTCTTGGAGAATTTTCTCCACAGGCCCTGTCTGTGACCAGACCTCGTGATTGATCAGGGCCTGATCACATAAGCTGTTACTGCTGGCCGCACATAAACCGACGTACGAGCCACAGCCCGGCTGGAGTTTACCTGGAGAGAGTTCCGGGGGTCAACGCCCCCACGGTCCAGTCTTTGACCAGGTCAGAAACTGACATTAGGTGCCTGTCCAGCTGCTTTTTGAAGACAGCCAAGGGTCTATTGGTCAGTCTTGGGCCCCTGACACTTATTGTGTTGTCTCTTAGCATACTCGTGGCGCTTCTGCTTTTCATTGGGGGGATGTTGCATCTCCTGCTGAGTCTTTTACTTTCATAGGAAGTGATTTTCGTGTGCAGATTTGGAACTAGTCCCTCTAGGATTTTCCAAGTGCATATTATCATGTACCTTTCTCGTCTGCGTTCCAGAGAGTACAAATCAACTGTTCCCAGTAATTTAGGTGCTTTATCATACTTATACGTGCCGTGAAAGTTCTCCGTATATTCTCAAGGTCCGCAATTTCGCCTGCCTTGAAAGGGGAAGTTAGTGTACAGCAATAGTTCAGCCTAGAGAGTACAAGCAATCTGAAGAGAATCATCATGGGCTTGGTATCTCTAGTTTTGAAGATTCTCATTATCCATCCTATCATTGTCCTAGCAGATGTGGTAGATACATTGTTGTGATCTTTGAAAGTGAGATTCTCTGACATTATCACTCCTAGGTCTTTCACATTAGTGTTTCGCTCTATTGTGTGATTGAAATTTGTTTTATACTCCGATACAGTTTTAATTTCCTCAAGTTTTCCATAGCGGAGTGATTGAAATTTGTCTTCATTGAACTTCATATTGTTTTCTGCCTGGAGTCTTGCAGTGTCTTCGATGGATGACACGGTCATGCAAATTCGGGCATCATCTGCAAAGGAGGACACGGTGAGGTGCCTTACATCTCTATGTCGAATATGAGGATGAGGAACAGGATGGGAGCGAATACTGTACCTTTTTGAACAGAGCTTTTCACTGTAGCCGCCTCTGACTTTGTTTACTATTACTCTATGTGTTCTATTTGTTAGGAAGTTATAGATCCATTTACCAACTTTTCTTATTATTTCTTTTTCACGCATTTTGTGCGCTATTACACCATGATCGCAGTTGTCGAAGGCTCTGGCAGTCTGTGTATACTGCACCTGCATTTTGTTTGTCCTCCAGAGCATCCAAGATCATGTCATAGTGGTCCAGTAGTTAAGATAGGCAGGAACGACGGGCTCTAAATTCATGCTGCCCTGGGTTGTGCAACTGATGGGGTGGCGATCTTGCTTCTCAGAACCCTTTCAAAGATTTTTATGATATGGGACATTAGTGCTATTGGTCTGTAATTCTTGGCAATTGCTTTACTGCCACCTTTGTGGCAGTAAAGTAAGTAAGTTTATTCAGGTATACACAGATTACATAGATTATCATACATAGCAGCATATGTGTAGAGAACCCTCCAGGATAACCCAAAAAAGTTAGACAAAGGGACTTATTGAAGATGTTTTATTTTTCCTTCAGTACTCACCTTAGTACAACAATGAATTCATTACTTCCAGGTGTTACTGTCTGTATTAAGCTCTACACTGAAACTCTCTCCATCTCGTACGAGAATTTACTTGTGCCGAGTAAAAATAGAGTTTGTCGTTCTTGGCATCTTAATTTAAAAAGCAAACTTTCAAAATGTATCTAATTAAAGTAAAAAAAAAACCTGCTTTTGTAATTTAAAAAGTTTCATTAGTAAATTTATTGTTATAGCTAATTGTATTGGCAAAATGTTGGTATTAAAGTAAATGAAATTTTAAAACATGATTGATTGATTTTAATCGGGAGGAAGTGCTAAACACGTTGGGGTTATATAGTGCCTGTTAAAAGGGAAAAAATTCAGGTTTAAGACATGGAAGGGGAGGAGATGAAAGAGTCCCTCGCCAGCATCGCGGCATCTCCCTTCAAGGGACATTAGTATTAAGCAGAAAGTGCTCCATATATTAGTGTACCATCACTCTGTTTCCATTTTCTATGAGTACGACGATGACGTCACCGGAGCTGCGGTCACTACTGTCATGTTATTGGCTACAGTCTATGACGTCACTAGAGCTGCGGTCACCCCAGCCATGTTATTGGCTGCAGTCTATGACGTCACTGTGTGAAGGCGTCATAATATGTAAATCTTCTGAGATGGATATATATTTGTTTTTATTTTACAAACAGTTAGTTTTATGTATACTTACTTTAATTTTGACAGCATCAGAATGTTTAATTCATGGAAGGATGGTTTCAATGCTAAGTATGAGGGAGGGAGGATGGAGAATGTGGAGAGGTGTGGCACGTTAGTGTTGGGCGGGGAGGGAGTAAGAGGTTCTCAGTAGCGCAGTTTGTGATGAGATCCTTGTTGTGAGAACATTGCAGTCTTGTCTGAGCATTTCTGGTGTGCTTCTGACCACAGTGAGTCTGCGAGATGACCAAAGAGCTCCTCCTCTTAGGCGTAGGCCTACTCCTCCTCTACACCCCCGTGGAATCCAAGAACCTTTTGGATGAAATCAAGTCGAGGCCGACTTTGTCCGAGGTATTACTTTGTTTTGAATATTTTTCTAACCTGTCCCAGGTAGACTTGGCATTGTTAATGGATTGCCCCAACCTGGAATAATCACCTGACGTCGGGTCTATGTTTGGGAGCGATAATGAGAAGCAGGTTAACTCTAGTCGGAAGAATCATGTGGGGAAAAGGAAGTGTGAAGTGTAGATAGGTGGATGATTGGGAGACTTGTATGCTGTCCTCAGTACCTATCATCTCCCGAGGCCGGGAAACAACATAGGGAACCTGATGTAAGCAATCAGGAGCCAGTTGTCCGGCATGCATCCTGCAGTGCTCCCTAGCACCATGATACTCCCATTGTACCTGTTTACATGTCTTAAGTATTCTCTGGTGACTTGATAAAGATCTTTGTGTGGGCGAAACGTTGTCGTTAATAAAACTGTCATTTACTCCACAGGTAATACGAGTCTACTGCAGATACTATAAATTAGTGTTATAAGAATCACTCGCGGTGACTTGTAGGCTCATCCTGGGTTATCATAAAATGTTACTTGTATACCTCGAATGACAGTGCAATATATCCTATAATTCAAAATAAAAACTGAATTCGTATGTTAACTGTGTCTGTCTACTGCATGTACGTGAAGAACTAATTATGTTGTTTTTTAAATACACAGGTAATGCAGTTATGTCAGGCTAGTCCGTCCTTGTTAACATCATTCTGTAACATCATACGTACGTACCTACCCATGATCAACACAGGTTTATTAATCTCACTGTTCTTTTATATAAGAACTGAAAAAACCCTGATAAATAAGCAAGAAAGGTGAAAATTAGATACATGTTCAACGTATGTCTAATTTTCATCTAGTCAGTATTGTATACCATTCATGTACAAGCAAGACAGGTTTCTTTGCATAATATGAAAGATCATCATGAGGTCTCGTGGCTTCTGCCAGGTAAATGTGACCCACACGTTAATGTGTTCATAAAAAAAATAACCAAATATCCACCATCAAATATAAAGTGATGAAAAATTAACTCTTGTCATATATTATTGAAATTTTCAGTAGACTTAACTAGTAAACATTAGAAGCCCAGATGGCAGCTTTGACTGTTAAAAACTTCGTTAGTTATTCTCTCGTCTAGCAAGTTAATTCACTTTTAAGAGGAAAAAATAAGAAAAAAGAGGAAACAGTTCTCACTTTAAGTTCCCTTCAGAGTTGGATGCTCTTGATGAGAGGAACAGGATTGATTAGTTTGTACCGACAGTAGTAGTCACGCTCGTGGTGTCTCGTCCTCGGTAAATATTTCATAAAATATATTTAGATTTCCAGTGGCATTAGAACTTAGTCTCTTCTATTAATTATCTTTATTCATTTCACTCTTGAGTATTCGTGCGTGAGTGCGTGCACACCTAGTTAAGTTGTTTTCAATTGTAAATTCATTACTCTTGGCCCTATTTTTGTTCGTTTTCTAACTTACTACTAACGACCAGGTTTACAGAGTTTCCCCTCCAAGGTATATCATACCTTATCTTAAATCTGTGTATGGTGTTTGCCTCGTCGCGTCTGTTCACTTCCTTGTGACTGAAATTATATTTCCTAACGTTCTTGTTGGTTATTTGTTTCTTTAGCTTCTATGTTCCCTGGTTTCTCACCTCTACTCTCTTGATTATTTTATGTCATCCCCAGCTCACCCTAGTGTTACTCTAAACTCCGCTAGTCTCTTTCCCCAGGTAGTAGTAGTAGTGGTGGTGGTAGTAGTAGTAGTAGTAGTGGTGGTAGTAGTAGTGGTAGTAGTAGTAGTGGTAGTAGTAGCGGTGGTGGTAGTAGTAGTAGTAGTGGTGGTAGTAGTAGTGGTAGTAGTAGTAGTGGTAGTAGTGTGGTGGTGGTAGTAGAGAGTGGTGGTGGTGGTGGTAGTAGTAGTAGCAGCAGTAGTGGTGGTAGTAGTAGCAGTAGTGGTAGTAGTAGTGGTAGGAGGAGGGGGCCTTACCTCTACCACTGGGTACCGTCCTTGATTCGATCCAAGACGGACCGAAACGTCTATGTGCGGGTTATCTGTGCATTGTTACAGTCAGGGTATTGTACCTTTTTGTTCTTTATTCAATATTGTAGTTTTTTCAGGTGCTTGTTGATGTGTTACTTGCCTAGTATGGGCCAACAGGCCTGCTGCAGTGTTCCTCCTTTCTTATGTTCTTATGTTAGTTCCAAGCTGACATCCCGTGTTACCAAAGATCTACGAACATTCGACGTCAGCATTCGACATGACGTCAGCATTCGACATACGTCAGGGTTATCTATGGCCTTGACATGTTCTGTATAAAGTCCTAAAAGTGTTAAAATATCTACGTGAAATTAAAATTAGCGTGTTAGTAACACTGCTGATAAGGTCGTCGGTCGTCTCTTAGTAATTTGGGTTGATTGTCGTAGTTTGGTATGTTAGTCATAACTTGGGTTGATTGTCGTAGTTTGGTATGTTAGTCATAACTTGGGTTGATTGTCGTAGTTTGGTATGATAGTCATAACTTGGGTTGATTGTCGTAGTTTGGTATGATAGTCATAACTTGGGTTGATTGTTGTAGTTTGGTATGATAGTCATAACTTGGGTTGATTGTCGTAGTTTGGTATGATAGTCATAACTTTGGTTGATTGTCGTAGTTTGGTATGATAGTCATAACTTGGTTTGATGGTAGTAACTTATGTTAATAGTTCTTATGTTGACAGGTGTTACTAGGGTTGATAGTCTGTTGACGGCGGCTGTTATACTGGCTGTTATACTGGCTCGGGAAACCACGTAGCATTTGTCATAAGACCTGATCACCAGCGGCGGGGTCACCAGCAGCAACAGCTTGGTTGACCAGGCAAGCACCAGACGAACCTCGCCTATGGCCGGTCTCCGAGAGTAGAAAAACTCTCGAAACTCATCAAAGGTACGTCAAAGAGGTGACCGTACACAAACGGTGAGTCCCCACCTTCCAACAAGGAGGGGAAGGATTTCTTGATGCTGGTGTAGTGCTCTTGATCCAAAGATTTGAAGCTATTTTCTTCCTTTGATCAGACCACATGCTATGCCCCAAGCGTCAAATGACAACTACGGGTTTATCCCTTTCAGTACAACACTAAAGCAGACAGTGTGGCGGCTGGCCCAGACACTAAGTACAGTCTCTATTCCAGAGACCCCAGTCAGCTGTGTTAGTCTTGTACCTCTGGTATCCCAAAGGTGCCACCGGTGGTGTACCTCTGGTATGCCAGAGGTGCCACCGGTGGTATACCTCTGGTATCCCAGATGTGCCACCGGTGGTGTACCTCTTGTATCCCAGAGGTGCCACCGGTGCCGTACCTCTGGTATCCCAGAAGTGCCACCGGTGGTATACCTCTGGTATCCCAGATGTGTCACCGGTGTTGTACCTCTGGTATCCCAGAGGTGCCACCGGTGTTGTACCTCTGGTATCCCAGAGGTGCCACCGGTGGTGTACCTCTGGTATGCCAGGGGTGCCACCGGTGGTATACCTCTGGTATCCCAGATGTGCCACCGGTGTTGTACCTCTGGTATCCCAGAGGTGCCACCGGTGGTGTACCTCTGGTTTGCCAGAGGTGCCACCGGTGGTATACCTCTGGTATCCCAGATGTGCCACCGGTGTTGTACCTCTGGTATGCCAGAGGTGCCACCGGTGGTGTACCTCTGGTATGCCAGAGGTGCCACCGGTGGTGTACCTCTGGTAGGGACGTAGGGTTGGGTGTGTGAGATTTCCAGATTTTCGTGGAAGGGGTGTCAACCCCTGACTTTATGTCGCTCACTTGACCTGTTTGCCATTTCCCATGGCTGTTTTTCAGAAGCTGCAGTGCGTGGCAGGAAGAGGTGGCAAGAGAAGAGGAGAGGGATAGAAAAGAGGGGAGGTGGCTAGAGAGGAGGGATGAGAGAGAGAAAGAAGGGGGTGAGTGAGTGGTTGAACGTATGAGACAGCTCAGGAAGAGAGAAGCAAGAGAGCGATCATTAACTAGCGTTATTGAAGTGCTGTTAACACTTGGTCAGTTAACTTTATGGTGAAGATGTACTGATTTAAATTGTTCCATTAAAGAGTGAAGGAGTGGAGGCACTAAACTCTTCCCTTGTCCACCTAGCCAGCACGAGGCACTCCTCATTTTGTATGATAAACATTGCCTTAACTTTGAATGTGGCACGACGGGAGTGGCTGGGTGCCCAGCCTGCCAGTCGCAAAGATTTGCTTAGCCTCATAGTACACAGCAATGTAAGTGGTTCGTAGCTAAGTGGTAACTCATCTGCTCAAAAACCAGTGAATCTGGGTTCAATTTTGAGACTTGGGATTTTAGGCACATTTACTTCTTCACCTTGCAGTAAACTGGTATCTGGGTTCTAACTGACTGTTATGGCTTGCATCCTGGAAAAAGGGGTAAAAAAAAAAGCTGTACCTTAGGGTTAGGCTTTTTTAAACGAGATGCTGGATAAAACCTGAGTCTATATGTTAAAGTAGTGTAAAGATGTGAGTATATCGGATCAAGCGTACGGCAGAATTATTATAGAAAGGAAGATGAGGACGATAAAAAAAGTAGGAATGCGGAGATGGCCTTAAGGGAAAGTGGTAGTGTGTGTTTGTGTGTGTGTTTGTGTGTGTGTTTGTGTGTGTGTTTGTGTGTGTGTTTGTGTGTGTGTTTGTGTGTGTGTTTGTGTGTGTGTTTGTTTGTGTGTGTGTGTGTGTGTGTGTGTTTTAAAGGATACACAGTAGTATATACTGAGTTAGGAAAAGGATTCGTTTATTGCATTTATTGACTTGGTAAAGACTACTGAAGGGAAGACAGGGAAGCAATAATTTGACGTGCGGATTGCATGCAGCCAACAGTAACAGCCTGGTTGATCAGGCCCTGATCCACCATGAGGCCTGGTCACAGACTGGGCCGCGGGGGCGTTGACCCCCGAAACCCTCTCCAGGTATACTCCAGGTATGTGATAGGAATGTGCGGGATTGTTAAGTTGCAGAGCTGTATGATCCTGGTAGGTTTAGCGCTTTGTTTTGATAATAATCATAACGAGGCTAGAGTATGTAGGAGTGAAGGTGAATGTTTACAGTAAATATGAACCTTAGAAAGTAATGTGATGTCATATTGGTTATTTTATTTGTAGACGGAGTTATAAAAGTTATGAATGGCAGAGCGTCTGCAGAGATGAAGTCATGAAGGATATCGAGTCTCATATTAAGTGGAAGGTGTCGCAGTTGCTCTTTACTGATGATGATGCGTTTGGAAGATTCAGAAAAAGAAGTTGCACAAGTTAGTGAAGGAGTTTGTAAAGAAGCGTAAAAGAAGGATGCTGAAATTTTACGGTGTAGATGAAAGAGTAATTTGAGAAGTGTACGAAGTGTGTCATCCAAGAGTGTTTGTCAGGTTGAAATTATGGAGCAAGGAGAAAATTGATCTATTTAGTATTTTGAATGTATGAAGTATAAGGTGAATAGCATAATACAAGAGAAAAAATGCAGAAGAGTTGGATTCTGAGGAAAGGAATAAGTTTGTTAATGGATGTAAAGAAAAGGGAATGTACTGGAGTATAGTGATGGCAAGACACATGTGTGTGAGGCATGGTGCTTAATGTTGCAGAGAGGAGGAGGCTGTACACAGTGCAAATTTGGTCTAATAACAGTGAATATGTGAATATTACGCAGAAAATAAGAGTGAAGAAATGTGAAGGCGGTGGTACAAAACAAATATAATTCAGGAATTGAAAGATAGGTTATGAAACGATGGAGCAGGATGGGCTGACGAAGAGGGTTTATAAAAAAAGGTGAATAAAAGGTATAAAAGACGTTTGAGAAAGGGTTAGAAGAATGGTTTTGAGAGATTAGGGCTTGAACATCCAGCAGCCAATGGTTAGGTTAGCAGCCAAGTGTGTGTTACGTGGGGTGAGTGGAGAAAAGAGATTTTTGGGATTTGAGTCTGTTGGAGTGTGGATAAGGGATTCAGGGAACCTCTTAAGCCTGATATATATATATATATATATACATTGTGTAGGAATCTTGGTAAGTGCTTGTAAGAATGACCTGCAGAATCATAAGAGCATGATAGTGTATCCTCAAGATACTTGTTAGCGGCCGAGGCTTGCACTGTATTGATTGCACGTGCACCAGTGAACCTTTAAAACCAGCGGGGAGGTGGGGCGGTAGGGAAGGGCACGGACGAAGAAATATTGAAAAGCTTGAAAGTAGAGAATGAATGTGGCCATCTTCTCCCCGTTGGGAAATCTTAGTGTCTCGCTGGGCACGTTTCAGATGCACGACAAAAATAGGAGTTGTACCCTTGGTATGAGTGTGTGCGCCTGGGTACGTATTTGTGGTGGTTGCGTACGTGCGTGTGCACGTGATTGCATGTGAATTCATGCTTTTTAAGTATTTTTTTTCCTCCGCTGGTTAGTTATATGAATTTGTAAACTGTTGCGGCAGATGCACAAGGGAACGAACGTATGAATATGTCAGTGTATGTATAAAGAGGACGGGTGTTGAGGGAGCTGCAAGTAGTTAACCGGATAGCAAGTTAATAAATATAAATGCAATCCAACCACCACCACCATCACCACCACCACCACTACCACCACTACCATCACTACCACCACCACCACCACTACCATCACCACCACTACCATCACCACCACCACCACTACCATCACCACTACCATCACCACCACCACCACTACCATCACCACCACCACCACTACCATCACCACCACCACTACCATCACCACCACTACCATCACCACTACCACCACCACCACCACTACCATCACTACCACCACCACCACCATCCCTCACCACTACCACCACCACCACCACTACCATCACCTACCACCACCACCACTACCATCACCACCACCACCACTACCATCACCACCACCACCACTACCATCACCACCACCACCACTACCATCACCACCACCACCACTACCATCACCACCACCACCACTACCATCACCACTACCATCACCACCATCCACCACCCACCATCACCACCACCACCACTACCATACCACCACCACCACCACTACCATCACCACCACCACTACCATCACCACCATCACCACTACCATCACCACCACCACCAACTACCACCATCACCACCACCACCTACCATCACCACCACCACCACTACCATCACCACCACCACCACTACCATCACCACCACCACCACTACCATCACCACCACCACACCACACCACCACCACCACCACACCACTCATACCACCACCTACCATCACCACTCACCATCACCACCACCTACACCACCACCACCACTACCATCACTCCCCCCTACTCACCACTACCACTCACCACCACCACACCATCACACACCACACTACCACCACCACCACTACCATCACACCACCACCACTACCATACCACCACCTACCATCACTACCACCACCACTACCATCACCACCACCACCACTACCACCACCACCACTACCTCACCACCACTACCATCACCACTACCATCACTCACCACCACCACACCATCACCACCACCACCACCTACCATCACCACCACCACCACTACCATACCACCACCCACCACACCACCACTACTCACACCACCACACACCATCACCCCCTCCACCACCACCACTACCATCACCACCCACCACCACTACCACACACCACCACCACACCATCACCACCACCACCACCACCATCACCACCCACTACCACACCACCACCATACCATCACCACCACCACCACCTACCATCCACCACCACTACCATCCACCACCACTACCATCACCACCACCACCACTACCATCACCACCACACACCACTACCATCACCACCACTACCATCACCACCACCACCACCACCATCACCACCACCACCACCTACCATCACCAACCACTCACCACCTACCATCACACACCACCACTACCATCACCACCACCACCACTACCATCACCATCACCACCACTACCATCACCACCACCACCACTACCCTCACCACCAACCACTACCATCACCACCACCACACACACCACACCACCACCACACTACCATCACCACCACCACTACCATCCACCACCTACCATCACCACCACCACCACACCATCACCACCACCACCACTACCATCACCACCACCACCACTACCATACCACCACCACCACTACCATCCACCACCACCACCACTACCATCCACCACCACCACCATCCCACCACCACCACTACCACACCATCACCACCACTACCATCACCACCACCACCACTACCATCACCACCACCACCACTACCATCACCACCACCACCACTACCATCACCACCACACCACTACCATCACCACCACCCACTACCATCACCACCACCACCACTACCATCACCACCACCACCACTACCATCACCACCACCACCACACCACTACCATCACCACCACTACCACACCACACCATCCACCACCACTACCATCCCCCACTCACCACACCACCTACCATCACCACCACCACCACTACCATCACCACACCACCACTACCATCACCACCACCACCACTACCATCACCACCACCACCACTACCATCCACCACCACCACCATACCATCACCACCACCACCACTACCATCACCACCACCACCACCACCTACCACACCACCACTACTCACCACCACCAACTCATCACCACCACCACTACCATCACCACCACCACCACTACCATCACCCACACCACCACCACTCATCTACCATCACCACCACCACCACTACCATCACCACCACACCACCTACCATCACCACCACCACCATACCATCACCACCACACCACTACCATCACCACCACCACCACTACTCACTACCACCACCACCACTACCATCACCACCACCACCACTACCATCCCACATCACCACCACTACCATCACCACCACACCATCTACCATCACCACCACCACCACTACCATCACCACCATTCTACTACCATCACCACCACTTACACTACCATCACCACCATCACCATAACTCCATCACCACATACCTACCATCACCTCCACTGCATCCCACCACTCACCTCACCACCACCACCTCACTCATCATCTCACCACGTCACCACTACCTTATCCACCACATCCTACACTCATCATCCTACTCACCCACTACATCTCTCCACCACCATATCTCTACCTACCATCCCACCATACTCACTCCATACACTCACCACCAGTGTACCACCACCACTACTCATGTAATCCATCACTTCTTATCTCTCACTTCTAGCTGTCTCTACTCTCATAACTCTCACTCCAGGTGTAAGTCTCTCACTCCAGGTTGTAAGTCTCTCACTCTCAGGTTGTAAGTCTCTCACTCTCCAGGTTGTAAGTCTCTCACTCTCAGGTTGTAAGTCTCTCACCCAGGTTGTAAGTCTCTCACCTCCAGGTTGTAAGCTCTCACCCAGGTTGTAAGTCTCTCACTCCAGGTTGTAAGTCTCTCACCCAGGTTGTAAGCCCCTCACTCTCAGGTTGTAAGTCTCTCACTTCAGGTTGTAAGTCTCTCACTCTCAGGTTGTAAGTCTCTCACTCTCAGGTTGTAAGCTCTCCCTCATTGTCTCTCCCAGGTTGTAAGTCTCTCACTCTCAGGTTGTAAGTCTCTCACTCTCAGGTTGTAAGTCTCTCACTCTCAGGTTGTAAGTCTCTCACTCTCAGGTTGTAAGTCTCTCACTCTCAGGTTGTAAGTTCCCCACTCTCAGGTTGTAAGTCTCTCACTCTCAGGTTGTAAGTCTCTCACTCTCAGGTTGTAAGTCTCTCACTCTCAGGTTGTAAGTCTCTCACTCTCAGGTTGTAAGTCTCTCACTCTCAGGTTGTAAGTCTCTCACTCTCAGGTTGTAAGTCTCTCACTCTCAGGTTGTAAGTCTCTCACTCTCAGGTTGTAAGTCTCTCACTCTCAGGTTGTAAGTCTCTCACTCTCAGGTTGTAAGTCTCCCCCAGGTTGTAAGTCTCTCTCCCAGGTTGTAAGTCTCTCTCCCAGGTTGTAAGTCTCTCCCAGGTTGTAAGTCTCTCCCAGGTTGTAAGTCTGCATCGTTATCCTACATAACATAACGTACTCGCCCATCCCGGGCAGGTCCGTCTCAAATTCAACCTCCCCAACATTCTCCACCTGACTCTCCAACCTATGTATTTATATTCATGTACTCTTTGCCCAGGTAGAACTATTTGTGATTTGATAAAGCCCACCGTGTGGGCGAAACGTAGTCAATAAAGGATTCCATTATACTAGATTTGTGTTTATATTTCTAGCTTTGTCAAGTTGTTACAAAGAATACAAGGACACAGAGGATGGATATATATATATATATATATATATATATATATATATATATATATATATATATATATATATATCGTGCCGATTAGGTAAAACGTGCGATTTTGGCTTAAATAGCAACGCTTCCCTTGCCATTTAAGACAAGTGAAAATTTGTGTATGCAATAATTTCGCCAAAATCATTCTGAACATAACGAAAAAAATGTATTTCATTGTGTTTGTTTATTATTAGATTAATGTTAACGTATCTAAAATATATTTAGTTGGGTTAGCTAAATTAAATTGCGCTTGTTGTAATAAGGTTAGGTAGGTTTTCAAAGTTTCTCTTGGTACAAAATTATAAATTCTTACATTAACATAAATGAAAAAAAAATATCTTTAAACGTATAAGAGAAAATTTTAGAAAGGACTTAATTTTAGATGAGTTCTTGCTAATTGACCAGTTTTACCTAATCGGCACGACATATATATATATATATATATATATATATATATATATATATATATAAGAACATAAGAAAAAAGAACACTGCAGCAGGCCTACTGACCCATGCAAGGCAGGTCCATCACTCCCCTGCTTAGAACAGCTAAGAACAGCATTCCGACATCTCAATAAGGAGTCGTTCAGGACCCTGTACACGTTAGGCCTATATTGGAGTATGCAGCACCAGTTTGGAACCCGCACCTAGCCAAGCACGTAAGGAAACTAGAGAAAGTGCAAATGTTTGCAACAAGACTAGTTCCGGAGCTAAGGGGCATGTCCTACGAGGAGAGGTTAAGGGAAATCAACCTGACGATGCTGGAGGACAGGAGAGATAGGGGAGATATGATAACGACATATAAAATACTGAGAGGAATCGACCAGGTGGACAGAGACAGGATGTTCCAGAGATGGGACACAGCAATAAGGGGTCACAGTTGGAACTTGAAGACTCAGATGAATCACAGGGACGTTAGGAAGTATTTCTTCAGTCACAGAGTGGTCGGGAAGTGGGATAGTCTGGGAAGTGATGTAGTGGAGGCAGGATCCATACATAGCTTTAAGGAGAGGTATGATAAAGCTCATGGAGCTGGAAGAATGACCCAGTAACGACCAATGAAAGGCGGGTCCCGGAGCTATGAATCGACCCCTTCAATAACAACTAGACGAGTACAACTAGGCGAGTACACACACACAGTATTATAACACTGGTCAACTTGAATGATTCGCCGGTACACTTCTCTGCCCGGGTCTTTTCCAGATGGTGACACTGGTCAAGTAACAAGTCAGAGCGCAGCTTCATTTGATTCAAAGTGTTCATATAGATGTGCGTATCATATGTGGACGCCTCTTAGCAGGCGAAGCACCGTAACCTGTCTGAACCAGGTTCTATATGAACAAATACTGAAGTGTTTCAAGGTATTTGTTGGCGCGGGTGGGATATAGACCCACAGATGGAGCCTTTTCCTTGAGCTGTTAAGGACAAGCGACATGGAAATCTGGAGGTAACCTTGGAAAATACTGCTTGGAGCCCTTAAAGTCTCCGCCTTTTCGCTGGCCGCTACAGGGCTCACTTTCCTGGCTGCATGAGCTCTATTATACCTATTCTTAGAGTTGTGTATGGATCCTTCCTCTACCACTTTGCTGATCACTCGAAAGAAGAATTTCTTAACATCCCTGTGACTCATTCGTATGTGTGCGTGTATTCACCTATTTGTGGTTGCAGGGGTCGAGTCGCAGCTCCTGGCCCCCGCCTCCTCGTTAGTCGCTACTAGCTGCACTCTCCCTGATCCAAGAGTATTATCGTACCTCTTTTTAAAACTAAGTATGGACCCTGCCACTACTACTACACTCCAGATTATTCCACTTCCTGACAACTCTAAGGCTGAATACTTCCTAACATTCCTATGACTCATCTGAGTTTTTAACTTCCAATTGTGTTCCTTTGTTCCTGTGTCCCTTCTGTGAAATATTCTGGCCCTGTCCACCTTGTCAATTTTTCTCAGTATTTTATACGTCGTTATCATATCTCCTCTATCCCTCCTGTCCTCCAGTGTTGTCAGGTTGAGTTTTCTTAACCTCTCCTCGTAGGACATTTTCCTTAGCTCCGAGACTAACCTTGTTGCAAGCGTTTCCACTTTCTCCAATTTTTTGACGTGTTCGACCAAGTATGGGTTCCATACTGGTGCTGTATACAAGAATATGGGCCTGACATACATGCTGTACAGTGTGGTGAATGACTACTTAGATGTCGAAACGCTATTCTCAGTTCTGTCAGGCTCCTATATGCTACACCGGTTATTTGGTTGATGTGCGCCTCAGGAGATGTGCTCGGCATGCTCACCGCAAGTTCCTTTTACGTAAGTAAGATTTACAGCCTTTGACCCTCCATCATGTACTCAATCTATGGTCTTCTTTGTCCTTCCCCAGCTTCACGTTTTTGCACTTGGTGGAGTTAAACTCCAGGAGCCATTTGTTGAACCAGGCTTGTAGCCTTGTCCAGAGCCCCTTGTAGTCTTACTGTGTGTGCGTGTGTGCTTGCGTTCGGACGAACGTACAGACTAGTACCTGTGGGTGTTGAGCTTAAGCCGTTGACCCCATTTTTAAACGTTCAGTGGAATGCAGTAGATGGTACCTACCATTTTCTGTCATATCTACGTATGAATGTATGAAACGTGTTTCCACAGCTTCATGTATTAAAGTACATGACACTAAAAATACTTCCTCAACCTCCTCTTGGCTCATCTAAGTGTTCGCCTTCCATTTGTCTTCTTTTGGATTGGTCTCTTGTCAAGAACCTTGTCCTTGTCCACCCTGTAAGTATCCCTTGCAAACCTTGTACGTCGTGGTCATCTTTCTCCCTGACCGTGGCTCTACCATTGACGTTAGATTCGAACTCACACTATACCTTCTTTGCATTACCAGACAGCTAACGCGTGGTGCCCAAAACCACTCAACCATGACCTCTTAATAAGGATGAAGTGATGGTCTGACCCATGTACTAAATTAAACCCCACAATTTTACCAGTGAAACATAAATTAAAATCACTTTTGCGATGTATGAATTAGGAACACTGAAGAAACAATTGCATTAAATGCTTATACTGCATGTCAGTGGCCTGATCATGTGACTAGTCACTTAAGAATGACTTGACCTGTTAGTGTAAGGTTCGATTCTTTCGAACCAGAATATTTATGTTAAACGGGTACAAGTAAACTGGAAACGAGGCCGAAGAAAAACTTGGACTGGGGGTGAACTTGGGAATTGTAGGTTGGGTTATGTTGGAGGCAGGAATGAGGTATGGAAAACAAATAGTGGAGGGTAAGGGAGAGATGGGGAGTGTGAGGAAGGGCGTGTTTCCTACGCTCTAAATAACTCTCAATAACGTGGCTCGAGCAATTCACAACTAACGAGCAGAATGGAGATGAGTCTAAACGTTTGTGACCATTTCTGACAGTTATTAAGTTTAAAAACGATAATGGCTCAGGAAGAACTGAAACTTAGTCCAGTTTCATTTCCAGTTTGTGGATTAGTTGTGAAGAGCTTTAAATATGAGTTCCGCTCTACACTAAGTCATCGCTGAGCGTACGATAAGTTAGCACACAAAGTAGCCCTTGATGAAGCTTCTCCTCCAGGCAGAGGAAAATGGAAGGTGGTGAAAGGTTTGCAACATAGTGGTAAGTGCCCACCGACACAAGACACCCATAAAATACAACACAAGACCCCATAAAATACAAGCGGCTCGTGGCTCAACATAGTGAACGGCTGCCGAGGCCACCTGTATTATAGAAGGACCCCAGAGATCTGGAGCTCGAAGAACTATGCTGGAATTATGATGGTGGTGGTTCAGTAAGTATTGAAGGCCTCTTGTATTATGGAAGACTTGGTTGGGATTATGCTAGTGGTTTATTGAGGAATGAGGGAGAGCTATGGATCGTATTGGGGGTCTCAGGGCAAATATATATTCAAGAAAGTGAAGTATCTTTTGCATAATGGAAGACAGTAGTGGGTACATAAGAACATTTGGAAGATACCGAAGAGAAAGGCTATCCGGGAAAAGTATAGTCTTCACAATAACATTGCATTTGCGTTATATTTGAAAATGGTATAAAATACCTGCATTATATTTGATGAGGTGGTAGTGAGCAAGAGCCAGCTTAGTTTAACATGACAATAAGTAAGCATTTAAAATTATTTTGGAAAAGTTTTTAATAGTATTTGAAATTCTGGATTGACTTCATTAAGAGGACTTGATACAATGACTGGAACACAACACCCCAATTAAATTGTATTTCCTACAAATAAAAAAGTTACCCAAATTCGAGATGGAACACATGAAGAAAGATATCGGTACATAGTCGTACCAAAGAACACTATGTGAAACATGGAGTTTGTTCTGGAACATGGAATCTCAATAAGTTTAAAAAAATACAAAGCTTTTCGAACATAAGGGGAATTACGAATAAGCAGCAAACTGTTTTCAAGGGGGAATTGAACAAATTTTTGAAAGAAGAAACAATCCTGATGAGCTTGAACGTGGTTCTTATGTGGGAACACGAGCACACATACCCTGACAGAGGCAGTCCATCAGGAGACCTGGTGAGAGAGTGGGCCTTGGGGGGCGATAACTGTAGAAAGCGTCAACATAAGGTCAACAGGGTCAACTGGAAGGTAGTCGCAGGGAACACGTACACATTTCCACTTGCATCATAGAGCCTCGTCACATAGAACCAGATACATTTGTGCAACATTTGGGAATCTTTATTACGGAAATGTTTTGCCAGCCAGTGGCTTCTTCAGTCCATTACAGAGAACAACGGTGGAAGATGAGGAATTTGAAGTAATCAGTCCCTCAGCCTGGAGTCGATGTGTCCAGTCCATCAATTTTAAGACTGATGGACGAAACACAATAGCAGCACAATTGTTCCTGGAACTAGCAGCACAATTGTTCCTGGAACTAGCAGCACAATTGTTCCTGGAACTAGCAGCACAATTGTTCCTGGAACTAGCAGCAAAATTGTTCCTGGAACTAGCAGCAAAATTGTTCCTGGAACTAGCAACATAATTGTTCCTGGAACTAGCAACATAATTGTTCCTGGAACTAGCAACATAATTGTTCCTGGAACTAGCAACATAATTGTTCCTGGAACTAGCAGCATAATTGTTCCTGGAACTAGCAGCACAGTTTCTTGAACTAACAGCACAGTTGTTCTTGAAACTAGTAGCATAATTGTTTCTGGAACTAGCTGCACAGTTCCTGGAACCAGCAGCACAATTTTCTAGAACTATCACCACTATTGTTCCTGGAACTAGCACCACAACTGTTCCTGGAACTAACAGCACTGTGTCTTGAACTAGCAGCACAACTGTTTCTGGAATTAGCATCCCAGGTATTCCTGGGACGAGTAGCCCAGGTGTTCCTGAAACGAGTAGCCCAGGTGTTCCTGGAACGAGTAGCCCAGGTGTTCCTGGAACGAGTAGCCCAGGTGTTCCTGGAACGAGTAGCCCAGGTGTTCCTGGAACGAGTAGCCCAGGTGTTCCTGGAACGAGTAGCCCAGGTGTTCCTGGAACGAGTAGCCCAGGTGTTCCTGGAACGAGTAGCCCAGGTGTTCCTGGAACGAGTAGCCCAGGTGTTCCTGGAACGAGTAGCCCAGGTGTTCCTGGAACGAGTAGCCAGGTGTTCCTGGAACGAGTAGCCCAGGTGTTCCTGGAACGAGTAGCCCAGGTGTTCCTGGAACGAGTAGCCCAGGTGTTCCTGGAACGAGTAGCCCAGGTGTTCCTGGAACGAGTAGCCCAGGTGTTCCTGGAACGAGTAGCCCAGGTGTTCCTGGAACGAGTAGCCCAGGTGTTCCTGGAACGAGTAGCCCAGGTGTTCCTGGAACGAGTAGCCCAGGTGTTCCTGGAACGAGTAGCCCAGGTGTTCCTGGAACGAGTAGCCCAGGTGTTCCTGGAACGAGTAGCCCAGGTGTTCCTGGGACGAGTAGCCCAGGTGTTCCTGGAATGAGTAGCCCAGGTATTCCTGGGACGAGTAGCCCAGGTGTTCCTGGAACTAACAGCACAGTTGTTCCTGGAACTAGCAGCCCAGGTATTCCTGGGACGAGTAGCCCAGGTGTTCCTGAAACGAGTAGCCCAGGTGTTCCTGGAACGAGTAGCCCAGGTGTTCCTGGAACGAGTAGCCCAGGTGTTCCTGGAACGAGTAGCCCAGGTGTTCCTGGAACGAGTAGCCCAGGTGTTCCTGGAACGAGTAGCCCAGGTGTTCCTGGAACGAGTAGCCCAGGTGTTTCTGGAACGAGCAATCCATGTGTTTCTGGAACGAGCAGTCCAGGTGTTTCTGGAACGATCAGCCCAGTTTCTGGAACGAGCTGGAACGAGCAGCCCAGGTGTTCCTATAACGAGCAGACCAGTTTCTGGAACGAGCAGCCCTCTTAGTCTGGAACAGCTGTTGGTGCTGGAAAGGCCACTATCCGTAGTAATGGAGGTTTGCATGAATAACAGAAGGTCTGAGATGATGGAGAGTCATTGTAGTGGGCGGGCTGGAGGACGAGGCTCGCCCGTTTACAGCAAGTAGAGGACACATTCTTAAGGCTTCAAGCAACTGCAAGAGACATTTGGTAGTTTTGGCAGCGTTGAGGAGGACGTTATTAACCACTGTGCTCTCTTGACGCTTTTATTTTTGTTCCTTTAAAATCTGGAGATTTTCTTGTGTCTGTAGTTCTGGGGAAGATATTTGTGTTGGGGAAGACGGTGTGTGTTGGGGAAGAAGCTCCTTAGCTCAGAAAGTCCCCTTCAATTGGTGTGGTCGATGATATGTTGCACAAGATCTTCATTCCATTAACTGGAGCTACCTTCCCCACCTTTGAATCAAATCTGATTTCCTCCCATTCCCAGCCACTGTATGACACCTACTTGTGTTGCACTTCCCCAGCCACTGTATGACACCTACTTGTGTTGCACTTCCCCAGTCACTGTATGACACCTACTTGTGTTGCACTTCCCCAGCCACTGTATGACACCTACTTGTGTTGCACTTCCCCAGTCACTGTATGACACCTACTTGTGTTGCACTTCCCCAGCCACTGTATGACACCTACTTGTGTTGCACTTCCCCAGCCACTGTATGACACCTACTTGTGTTGCACTTCCCCAGCCACTGTATGACACCTACTTGTGTTGAACTTCCCCAGCCACTGTATGACACCTACTTGTGGTGTATTTCCCAGTCACTGTATGACACCTACTTGTGTTGTATTTCCCAGCCACTGTATGACACCTACTTGTGTTGCACTTCCCCAGTCACTGTATGACACCTACTTGTGTTGCACTTCCCAGCCACTGTATGACACCTACTTGTGTTGCACTTCCCCAGCCACTGTATGACACCTACTTGTGTTGCACTTCCCAGCCACTGTATGACACCTACTTGTGTTGTACTTCCCAGTCACTGTATGACACCTACTTGTGTTGCACTTCCCCAGCCACTGTATGACACCTACTTGTGTTGCACTTCCCCAGCCACTGTATGACACCTACTTGTGTTGCACTTCCCCAGCCACTGTATGACACCTACTTGTGTTGCACTTCCCCAGTCACTGTATGACACCTACTTGTGTTGCACTTCCCCAGTCACTGTATGACACCTACTTGTGTTGAACTTCCCAGTCACTGTATGACACCTACTTGTGTTGCACTTCCCCAGTCACTGTATGACACCTACTTGTGTTGAATTCCCAGTCACTGTATGACACCTACTTGTGGTGATTTCCACGACTAAACCTACTGTGTTAATATCCTCAGGCATGATGACACTGACATGTGTATGAACTTCCAAGTCCCTGTAATGACACCTACTTGTGGTGTATAGCACAAAAATGTGACAAGTTGACCACTGGTGTAATAGCACACTTTTGACAATGTGTGCCCATGTTCTTACAACATAAGACAATACATTTAATAGCCTCAGAATGTGACAAGTGTGACCATGGTGTAATAGCACACAAAATGCGTGATAAAGGAATAACAGGAAAAGTGGGTAGATGGATCTATAATTTCCTAACAAGTAGAACACAAAGAGTAGTAGTCAACAGAGTAAAGTCTTAGGCAGCTACAGTGAAAGGCTCTGTTCCACAAGGCACAGTACTCGCTCCCATCCTGTTCCTCATCCTCATATCGGACATAGACAGGGATATAAGCCACAGTGCCGTGTCTTCCTTTGCAGATGACACCCGAATCTGTATGACAGTGTCCACCGTTGAAGACACTGCAAGACTCCAAGCAGACATAAACCAAATCTTTAAATGGGCTGCAGAAAATAATATGAAGTTCAAGGCTGAAAAATTTAAATTACTCAGATATGGAAAACGTGAAGAAATTAAAATCTCATCGGAGTACAAAACAAATTCCAACCACACAATAGAGCGAAAAACTAATGTCAAAGACCTGGGAGTGATCATGTCAGAGGATCTCACCTTCAAAGACCATAACACCGTAGCAATCGCATCTGCTAGAAAAATGACAGGATGGATAATGAGAACCTTCAAAACCAGGGATACCAAGCCCATGTTGACACTTATCAGGTCGCTTGTTCTATCTAGGCTGGAATATTGCTGCACACTAACTGCACCTTTCAAGGCAGGTGAAATTGCTGACCTAGAAAATGTGCAGAGAACCTTCACGGCACGCATAACTGCGATAAACCACCTCAATTACTGGGAACGCTTGAAGTTCCTAAACCTGTACTCCCTAGAATGCAGGCGGGAGAGATACATTATTATATACACGTGGGAAATTCTCGAGAGATTAGTACCAAACTTGCACACGAGAGTCACTCCCTACGAAAGCTGTAACATCCCCCAATGAAAAGCAGGGGTGCCACTAGCACGTTGAGAGACAACACAATAAGTGTCAGGGGCCCAAGACTGTTCAACTGCCTCCCAGCATACATCAGGGGGATTACCAACAAACCCCTGGCTGTCTTCAAACAGGCACTGGACAGGCACCTAAAGTCGGTACCTGACCAGCCAGACTGTGGTTCGTTCGTTGGACTGCGTGCGACCAGCAGTAACAGCCTGGTTGATCAGGCTCTGATCCAACATGAGGTCTGGTCACAGACCGGGCCGCAGGGGCGTTGACCCCTGGAACTCTCCAGGTATACTCCAGGTATAGTATGTATGTATGTATGTCTAATTTTATGTAGGAGAAACGCGTGAATTGAGAAGGGAATGTGGCAAGAGAAGTTCTGTAGCGGAGTTGAAGATTGATGGTCGTAGGGTTGTGGATGTTATAAGATAGTGACCGCAGATTTAAGGACACCAGCGCTGGTCTCCTGTCCTCCCAGCAGTAAAAACAAGGACTCGTGTGTTAGCAAACTTGTGTGGTTGTATCCAGTGGTGCTGGAATGTTATAGCCTGTGTAAAAGAAAACTCCAGTGGTGCTGGAATGTTATAGCCTGTGTAAAAGAAAACTCCAGTGGTGCTGGAATGTTATAGCCTGTGTAAAAGAAAACTCCAGTGGTGCTGGAATGTTATAGCCTGTGTAAAAGAAAACTCCAGTGGTGCTGGAATGTTATAGCCTGTGTAAAAGAAAACTCCAGTGGTGCTGGAATGTTATAGCCTGTGTAAAAGAAAACTCCAGTGGTGCTGGAATGTTATAGCCTGTGTAAAAGAAAACTCCAATGGTGCTGGAATGTTATAGCCTGTGTAAAAGAAAACTCCAGTGGTGCTGGAATGTTATAGCCTGTGTAAAAGAAAACTCCAGTGGTGCTGGAATGTTATAGCCTGTGTAAAAGAAAACTCCAGTGGTGCTGGAATGTTATAGCCTGTGTAAAAGAAAACTCCAATGGTGCTGGAATGTTATAGCCTGTGTTAAAGAAAACTCCAGTGGTGCTGGAATGTGTTAAAGAAAACTCCAGTGGTGCTGGAATGTGTTAAAGAAAACTCCAGTGGTGCTGGAATGTGTTAAAGAAAACTCCAGTGGTGCTGGAATGTGTTAAAGAAAACTCCAGTGGTGCTGGAATGTGTTAAAGAAAACTCCAGTGCTGTGTATGAAAACTCGTACCTGCTGAGAGCATTAAAGTGTTCTGTAAAAGTATCTTGTACCTAATGATTTTAATTTAAAAAAAATTAGTCAATGCAAACCATTAAACACTACTTTTGTTGTTGCTCCTTTTTTTTTTGCTGTTTCTGTTGATGTTGCCGCTGTTGTTTCTGATAATCCGATTCCAACGATAACAAGTGTTTTTGTTTTTTTTAACTTGTTCAGTAAAATTTTAAATTTGCATCTAGTCTCACTAAACTTGTGGGTATCATCCTTCTGTTGATGTTGCCGCTGTTGCTATTTCTACTGTTTGTCGCTGCTGTTTCTGTTGATGTTGCCGCTGTTGCTATTTCTACTGTTTGTTGCTGCTGTTTCTGATGTTCCTGTGTTTGTTGATGTTGCTGCTGAGTCGGTCATTACTGTTTTTAAAGACATTTTGTGTGTATGTGGAATGGGTCTAAAATCTAGATATCTGAGGTCTAGATTCGAGCATTCTAGGCCTCTTCTTGCCTACAGTTCCTAAAACTGTGAATGGAGAAACTCCCTAATTTTGTCATCCAGCTCATTACAAATTTTAATCACCCTGAGACTAAAGAAATCTTTTTTCTTAATGTCGTTTCATGACGTTGTGTTGTTATATCGCCGCTTTTCTTCCTACCAGCCAGATAGTGGACATTTGTAGTGTTTTCTTCCTACCAGCCAGATAGTGGACATTTGTAGTGTTTTCTTCCTACCAGCCAGATAGTGGGCATTTGTAGTGTTTTCTTCCTACCAGCCAGATAGTGGGCATTTGTAGTGTTTTCTTCCTACCAGCCAGAGAGTGGGCATTTGTAGTGTTTCCTTCCTACCAGCCAGATAGTGGGCATTTGTAGTGTTTTCTTCCTACCAGCCAGATAGTGGGCATTTGTAGTGTTTTCTTCCTACCAGCCAGAGAGGCTTTGTAGTGTTTCTTCCTCAGCCAGATAGTGGGCATTTGTAGTGTTTTCTTCCTACCAGCCAGATAGTGGGCATTTGTAGTGTTTTCTTCCTACCAGCCAGAGAGTGGGTATTTGTAGTGTTTTCTTCCTACCAGCCAGATAGTGGGCATTTGTAGTGTTTTCTTCCTACCAGCCAGAGAGTGGGCATTTGTAGTGTTTTTAGTCTTTCATCATTAATGTTTTTTCTTTTACCTCGGTTAGCCATTTTGTTGGTCTTTGAACCATTTCTAATTAATCCACGTGTTTTTCATAGAGCTGGGCACCTATTGTTTGAGTTATGTGCCCTCATGACCTCACTTGTGACTTCTCCGGAACCTGACCTCAGGTTGCTCCTTTGCTTTAAAAAGGCGTGTATGTTTTTTTGTTTTTTTTGGTTGACTTGATAGTTCAGTCCTGGATAAAATGTCGTATTGAAGGTTTCACTGTAAACATAGTGTCTGTCTCACCACCTGTCTGTCTCACCACCTGTCTGTCTCACCACCTGTCTGTCTCACCACCTGTCTGTCTCACCACCTGTCTGTCTCACCACCTGTCTGTCTCACCACCTGTCTGTCTCACCACCTGAAGCCGTCATTCACCCAGCTGCTGAATATGTTGCACAGTTTTTTAATAATATCTCCTTCCATATATTTGAAAACTATGTTATGATTCCCCAGTATAACTTACCGGGGTGACAATTATTTAGTCAGGTGACAATTAGTTATCATTAATGATTCGTAGCTCTGTGATTTTTCAGTTTTTTTGTAAAGAATAAAAAGGCAATGGTGTGATTGGAACAGTTCACAAATAGCCTACACCTAGGAGTCTGAAACCTATGACGACGTTTCGGTCCAAGTCTGACCGAAACACCGTCATAGGTTTCAGTCTCCTACCTGGAGTCTACCTGGAGAGAATTCCAGGGGTCAACGCCCCCGCGGCCCGGTCTGTGACCAGGCAGGTTATTTGTTTATTGTTCAGTATTTTGTCACGGTCTATATTCTTCATGTGTCTTGATTTTACCTTTTTTTCATATTTCAGTTACCTATCATTTATCTACATTACATTACACCTGTCACTCCGTTGGACCAGTTTTAGTCATCCGGTAGAGTTTTAATCACTTTGATCATATAATTATTTTACCGAAGACTTTTTCGACATATGAGTAGTTTTTTCATCCTTCTTATAAATGGGTTATATAAATTAAGAACATTATTGTGGCCAGTACGTATCCTTGTGTCACCCCACCTGTAACATCTGACCAGGACATTTTTCCTCTTATAGCTACATTGTAATAATTACGTTTTGTGCTATTATAATTTGTAAGTTCAAAATTTGTCTTTTATGGAGTATTCTTTCAAAAGCTCTCTTAAAATACAGGTAAATACAATCTGCCCATCAAATTAAAATTTCCGTGACTGTCATAATAATTTAATAGATATGATGTACTCTACATGAATTTACAGACAGAAACCCGATTTGTTTACCATTAGCAGGTTTTTACCTTCTTAAGTGTCTAACTTTCTCTGCATCAAGTGTCAACAAAAGTGTCCTCTAGTCTTCCCTGCCACCTGTTTTATATATTGGCACAATCTGTGTTCATTTTTATTTGCCTGTCAGTTTACGTTCTTGTAGTGAAAATATTCAGTAATTCTTCACATTGTTTTATAACTTCTGGTGTTATCCTGACTGGTCCTATTTCTTTTCCATGTCAGCATCCAGTAGCAGTTTATATATTTTCATCTTTAGCTATTTCAGCATTCTCCATTTGGAATTAAAATCCACTGCATTTAATATATTTTTAGTTAAACAATTAATCTTTCTATTTAATACTTCCCACATTTAATCCTCTACTGCAGTGATTTTACCGTCATTTTTATTTTTTGTCAACCATTGACAGTTAGTCTTATTGGCTGCCCAATGTATTTCTTAGTAGTTAAAATAAGATGAGAAGAAGTTTGAGGTAATCAGTCGCTCAGCCTTGAGTTGATGAGCTCAGTCCATCATTTATGCATGAAAAAATAAATTCGATTGTCATACAACCATATTTACAGGACAGTTTTCAGGCTTCACTTGTGTTGAGTCTGGTTCTCTGGCAGCAGCGTCCAGCAGTAGTCTGGTTCTCTGGCAGCAGCGTCCAGCAGTAGTCTGGTTCTCTGGCAGCAGCGTCCAGCAGTAGTCTGGTTCTCTGGCAGCAGCGTCCAGCAGTAGTCTGGTTCTCTGGCAGCAGCGTCCAGCAGTAGTCTGGTTCTCTGGCAGCAGCGTCCAGCAGTAGTCTGGTTCTCTGGCAGCAGCGTCCAGCAGTAGTCTGGTTCTCTGGCAGCAGCGTCCAGCAGTAGTCTGGTTCTCTGGCAGCAGCGTCCATCAGTAGTCTGGTTCTCTGGCAACAGCGTCCAGCAGTAGTCTGGTTCTCTGGCAGCAGCATCCAGCAGTAGTCTGGTTCTCTGGCAGCAGCGTCCAGCAGTAGTCTGGTTCTCTGGCAGCAGCGTCCAGCAGTAGTCCACCATCTAACTGATGGTCAGGTTTCCTTGACATCTCTTCTCCATGATGGTTGTCTTGGGGAATCGTTCACCGGGGTTCTCTTTCTCAGAAACTGCCCTTATTAGAGGTAAGCTAAGTTCAGATTTTAATTCAGCGTCGAAAAATTAGAAACACTTGTTTTTAAACGTGAATTAAAGCAGCTGTTGGCCAGTATTATTAACAGTTTGTCATCCTTATTTTAATTTTTATCACTAAGTCAATTTTTTACGGATTTTAGATTTTTTTTTTATCAATTTTGGCTATACTCTTTCTTCCCTTCTAAGTATTTTCCGCTGAACATAACTGCATTTAAAATATGATTTTTCCAGTTTAGTTTCATTTCAACAGAGCGTATCAGGTGTGTGTGCGTGTGTACTCACCTAGTTGTACTCTCCTAGTTGTGGTTGCAGGGGTCGAGACATAGCTCCTGGCCCCGCCTCTACACTGGCCGCTACTGGGTCACTTTCCCTGCGCCATGAGCTTTATCATACCTCCTCTTAAAGCTATGTATGGAACCTGCCTCCACTACATCGCTTCCCAAACTATTTCACTTCCTGACCACTCTGTGACTGAAGAAATACTTCCTAACATCCCTGTGATTCATCTGATTCTTCAACTTCCAACTGTGTCCCCTTGTTGCTGTGTCCCATCTCTGGAACATTCTGTCTCTGTCAACCTTGTCAATTCCTCTCAGTATTTTATATGTCGTTATTATGTCCCCCCCTATCTCTCCTGTCCTCCAGTGTCGTCAGGTCAATTTCCCTTAACCTCTCCTCGTAGGACATACCCCTTAGCTCCGGGACTAGTCTTGTTGCAAACCTTTGGACTTTCTCTAGCTTCTTTACGTGCTTGGCTAGATTTGGGTTCCAAACTGGTGCTGCATACTCCAATATGGGCCTAACGTACACAGTGTACAGGGTCCTGAACGATTCCTTATTAAGATGTCGGAATGCTGTTCTTAGGTTTGCTAGGCGCCCATATGCTGCAGCAGTTATTTGGTTGATGTGCGCCTCAGGAGATGTGCCTGGTGTTATACTCACCCCAAGATCTTTTTCCTTGATTGAGGTTTGTAGTGTCTGGCCCCCTAGACTGTACTCCGTCTGCGGTCTTCTTTGCCCTTCCCCAATCTTCATGACTTTGCAGCCTGTCCAGATCCCTTTGTAGTTGTGCCTGGTCCTCGTCCGATTGAATTCTTCTCATTAACTTCACATCATCTGCAAACTGTGTGCGTGTGGGTGCGGGCGTGTGGGTGCGTGCGAGTGAGGGTGTGTGCACGGGAAGACACCACCAGGCGTTAATGTAGTCATGCTTGTGTAGGTTAGTGAACACAAATGGTCACAGGGTAATATCAGCGTGGTATAGAGGTAATACTGGAACAATATAGAGGCAATATCTCTCTGGTTATGTGTATGTTGGCGTGTATATCTGCCCGTAAAGAACATACGTGTGTTTGTGTTATGATGTGGCTGAGTTTGTGTAAGACTGGACAGGTAGGGAGCAGTAATGGGTTTGTTTACTTAGAGTGGTCTGATTCATTAAGAAAATATTTTTTACCTACATACGTCTAATATAATTCAGCGAAAATGTTTCTGTCTCATACTCAGTTGACATAGTCGTACATTTCATCTTAATCATTCAGTTACTCTATTCCTCAAATTGTATAGTGACTGCAATACCTATTGTACAGAGTTCGCATTTAGCGAACTTAAAATTACCTGTCAGGGATTTCAACAAAGGCATTTACGACCCTATATACAATATATCAGGCGAATTATGGAGTATGCAGCACCAGTACGGTCAAAACACTGTTCAGATATCAAGACTACCGACCTACAACTGATAAAGCAAGTCAAGAAACTGGAGAAAGTGCGGAAATGTGTGAAGTATTAAACAAGGCTTAAGAATGTGTTCACAAAAACATGTTTTAAATGTAGAGGATTTTATTTCCAAACAGATAACTTTGATGGAGGATATTATAATGATGGAGAGGTAGTGATGAAACTGCTAGTGGATGATGGAGAGGTAGTGATGAAACTGCTAGTGGATGATGGAGAGGTAATGATGAAACTGCTAGTGGATGATGGAGAGGTAGTGATGAAACTGCTAGTGGATGATGGAGAGGGAATGATGAAAATGCTAGTGGATGATGGAGAGGTAGTGATGAAACTGCTAGTGGATGATGGAGAGGGAATGATGAAACTGCTAGTACTAGGGATGATGGAGAGGTAATGATGAAACTGCTAGTGGATGATGGAGAGGTAGTGATGAAACTGCTAGTGGATGATGGAGAGGTAGTGATGAAACTGCTAGTGGATGATGGAGAGGTAGTGATGAAACTGCTAGTGGATGCTGACAAGGGATATAATACGACCAGACTGGACGACACAATGTGCACAAAAATTATGCTGCCCACTTTGAAACTTTTAGTATTTTACTACAAGAAAGTAAATTAGGAGGCAAATTAAAGATGGCGCACATTGTGCCAGTATTTAAAAAAATGAGTGACAGTTTCCTTGACGAATGTTGCAAAAATATTGGAAAAAGCCATTAGAGAAAGGTTGATTAATTACTTAGAGAACAAAAACCTACTAACTAGTAAACTTCGGATTTATGTCTGCAAATTCATGGATATTAAATTCACTGAGTTATTATGAGTCACAGAAATTGTTTAAGAAAGAACTGGGCAGATTGTATCTATCTAGACTTTAAGAAAGCCTATAATAGTTCCCCATGAAAGATTTAATTCTGAAACTGCTAAATAAAGGAGGAATACGAGGAGAATTATTACAGTAGATGCAAGACTGAGAGAGGAAAATGCAAACAGTTGTAAGAGGAAAAAATGTCCTGGTGGGGAGATGTCAAAAGTAGGCTGCCACAATGTGTACTTAAGCCGGTAATGTTTTTAATTTATATAAATGACTTACCAAGTCATTTATAGGAAGGAATAAAACTATATTTAAGTGTGTCTCAGTCCATCAAAACATCCACCAGCCTATCAGTGTGTCTCTCCATCAAAACATCCACCAGCCTATCAGTGTGTCTCACTACATCAAAACATCACCAGCCTATCAGTGTGTCTCACTACATCAAAACATCACCAGCCTATCAGTGTGTGTCACTACATCAAAACATCACCAGCCTATCAGTGTGTCTCACTACATCAAAACATCCACCAGCCTATCAGTGTGTCTCACTACATCAAAACATCCACCAGCCTATCAGTGTGTCTCACTACATCAAAACATCCACCAGCCTATCAGTGTGTCTCACTACATCAAAACATCCACCAGCCTATCAGTGTGTCTCGCTACATCAAAACATCCACCAGCCTATCAGTGTGTCTCACTACATCAAAACATCCACCAGCCTATCAGTGTGTCTCACTACATCAAAACATCCACCTGCTTGTTTCTTCTTGCTCATCGTCACTTCTCTGTCCTTCAAACAAATGTAGTTAAGATAAATAAAAGATGAGAGGGGGAAAATGGAGAGAATCACTAAGAAAAAAGGGAAACGTTGCAAACAGAGCGTTTATTGAGATATTTCACTCTGTGATAAGGCTCTAAAAGAGCGAAACGTTGTCCCAGTAAAGCCGTGTTCTGCAGCGTGTCTTATCAATGGTGGGCAGTAAGCTATTTTCATCCAAAACTACGAAGCTAAATATAGCGAACACTGTAGGATGTCACCCCAGGATAATAGTTCGTTGAGGAACAACAGCACAATAGAATATCACCCCAGGATAATAGTTCGTTGAGGAACAACAGCACAATAGAATATCACCCCAGGATAATAGTTCGTTGAGGAACAACAGCACAATAGAATATCACCGTGTTCTGCAGCGTGTCTATAATGGTGGGCAGTAAGATTTTCACCAAAACTAGAAGCAAATATAGCGAACACTGTGAGTCACCCCAGGATAATAGTTCGTTGAGGAACAACAGCACAATAGAATATCACCCCAGGATAATAGTTCGTTGAGGAACAACAGCACAATAGAATATCACCCCAGGATAATAGTTCGTTGAGGAACAACAGCACAATAGAATATCACCCCAGGATAATAGTTCGTTGAGGAACAACAGCACAATAGAATATCACCCCAGGATAATAGTTCGTTGAGGAACAACAGCACAATAGAATATCACCCCTGGATAATAGTTCGTTGAGGAACAACAGCACAATAGAATATCACCCCAGGATAATAGTTCGTTGAGGAACAACAGCACAATAGAATATCACCCCTGGATAATAGTTCGACGAGGAGCAACGAGGTAAATCTCAGTTAATATCCAAAGTTCAAACACGTCCCTCGGGTATGAAATGGATATTTTCAGCTCATCAAACTTCGATCATTATAATATTATGAGGTTCTTAAACCCATTTGGATCATTCAGCGCAAGGAGTGGCAAGGCTCGATCCTCCGTCCGCTACAGACAAATTTAAGAAACTTATAAGATGACATTTCTCTATATATATAATCTTTGACAACCTCTATGGTCAATAATTGTAAATTGTGTTTGTTTGTTTGTTTCTCTCTAAATATCAAGCAATCCTACAAGAATGACGCACCCAGCCAAGCTAGGTGTTTTACCGTCATCCGAGGACATACGCTGGTGTGGGCGCCTCTGAGCTAATTTCATTCTCTTTCCTGTTTGGTGTACTAGCCCAACGAGCAGTATTTTATATAACCACGAACGATTGGGCTAGTTGGGCTAGTACACCAAACAGGGAGGAGAATGAAATTAGCTCAAAGGCGTCCACACCACTGTATGTCCTCGGATGACGGTAAACACCTAGCTTGGCTGGGTGCGTCATTCTTGTAGGATTGCTTGGTCCTGTGGGTTTTCGCTCACCATGAGGCGGGCCAAAGCAGCATGGGTTCGAATCCTTGGCTAGTCAGTGTTATTGATATATATATATATATATATATATATATATATATATATATATATATATATATATATATATATATATATATATATATATATATATATATACGTATATACACGTATATATGTGTGTGTGTGTGTGTGTGAGAGAGATAGAGAGAGAGAATTTGGAAGGGTATATATAAGAAATTAATACTGAACATAAGAATGAGCAAAGTGATGAGAGCAATAAAAAAATTATGTAATAAAAGAGTGGATATCAGACTGGAGGGAAGGAGTGTGGAAGAAGTGAATGTGTCCAGATATTTGGGAGTGGACTTGTCGGTGGACAGATTTATGAAAGACGAGGTGAACCATAGCATTGATGAGGGAAGAAAAGGTGGGCGGTGCACTGAGACATCTGTGGAGACAAAGAACTTTATTCATGAAGGCAAAAAGAGGAATTTGAGTGTATAGTGGTACCAACATAGTTATATGGGTGTGAAGCATGGGTTGTGAATGTTGCAGCAAGGAGACAGGAGGCAGTTTAGATGAAGGCAATGTGTGGTGTGAATATTATGCAGAGAATTCGCTGTCTCGAGACTAGGATCCTTCAAGGAAGGTTCCTTGACGCTGGAGAGGGGCTCTTGATCTAGGGAATTGAATTTGTGCTCCAGTTCCCTGAATTAATCCTCAATACTTTCCACATCCCCCTCCCCCACAGGCACTGTATAATCCTACGGGTTACACAGTGCTTGCACTCTGAAGGAGAGGTGGGGATATTTTCACTTTGGAGGAGCATCTGCACTGTAGCATTGGCACGCCTCTGGCAAGACAGTGATGGTGTAAAAGTTTTTTTTTTTTTGGGGTTACCCTGACTCGGTGAGGGGACTGTCGGTGTTTATATATATATATATATAGGTTGAACACTTAGTCGTGGTCAAAGTTATCCTGGGGTGGGGCTAGGTTGAACACTTAGTCGTGGTCAAAGTTATCCTGGGGTGGAGCTAGGTTGAACACTTAGTCGTGGTCAAAGTTATCCTGGGGTGGGGCTAGGTTGAACACTTAGTCGTGGTCAAAGTTATCCTGGGGTGGAGCTAGGTTGAACACTTAGTCGTGGTCAAAGTTATCCTGGGGTGGGGCTAGGTTGAACACTTAGTCGTGGTCAAAGTTATCCTGGGATGGAGCTAGGTTGAACACTTAGTCGTGGTCAAAGTTATCCTGGGATGGAACTAGGTTGAACACTTAGTCGTGGTCAAAGTTATCCTGGGGTGGAGCTAGGTTGAACACTTAGTCGTGGTCAAAGTTATCCTGGGATGGAGCTAGGTTGAACACTTAGTCGTGGTCAAAGTTATCCTGGGTGGAGCTAGGTTGAACACTTAGTCGTGGTCAAAGTTATCCTGGGATGGAGCTAGGTTGAACACTTAGTCGTGGTCAAAGTTATCCTGGGGTGGGGCTATGTTGAACACTTAGTCGTGGTCAAAGTTATCCTGGGGTGGAGCTAGGTTGAACACTTAGTCGTGGTCAAAGTTATCCTGGGGTGGAGCTAGGTTGAACAGTTAGTCGTGGTCAAAGTTATCCTGGGGTGGGGCTAGGTTGAACACTTAGTCGTGGTCAAAGTAATCCTGGGGTGGGGCTAGGTTGAACACTTAGTCGTGGTCAAAGTTATCCTGGGGTGGGGCTAGGTTGAACACTTAGTCGTGGTCAAAGTTATCCTGGGATGGAGCTAGGTTGAACACTTAGTCGTGGTCAAAGTTATCCTGGGGTGGGGCT
>WNWK01000308.1:125000-140000 GCA_009830355.1 Cherax destructor
CAATTCAAGGAACTGCCATTGAAAATTGACTGCTGTCTGGAAAATCTTCCAACCCCAGCCCCAAATATCTTGTTGCTTGGTGATTTCAATTTAAGACATTTAAAATGGAATTATATATTATCTTCGCTAATAATGCTGATCCGGTACGTAATATGTATACAGTATCAAAGACCATTTCGGATCACAACATAATCGGAGTTCAAACATGTATGAACAGGGGTCCTAACCAGCAAAATGAGACCAGTTATGAGGGTGTCTTCACCAATTCATCTTCAAGAACATTCAGGGGGCTCATAATAATGTCCTAAACTTAACATGCTGGGAAGATATCTTAAATAACACGGATCCGAACCAGTGCCTAGAAAGGATGAGCTGTGTGGCACTTGAAGTATGTTCAAGGCACATTTCCCTAATGAAAAAGAAGATGTAAACTAGAGAGAGGCGCTCCCTCTACAGGCGAAGGCAAAGAATCACAGAGCTTCTCAAAGGGGCCAGTCTATCTGGAATACGGAAGGAGATACTGGCTAGAGAAATAGAAAATATCGAACTTAAATTAATCATACTGGATCCAGGAAACACGGAAATAACATAAAGCAATAAATGAAACTGAAAGAAATCCAAAATATTTATTTTCATATACCAAATATAGGGCAAAAACCACATACAATATCGGGTTTGCTTAAACAAGGTGGGACTTAAAACGAAGATAGCAAAGAAATGAGTGAGATACTTTAGTCTCAACATGACTCGATGTTTAGTGAGCCTTTAATCAGACCAAGGGTCGATAATCTGAATGACTTTATTATGGCTGAGACTCAAAATTGTGTTAATATCTCCAGAATTTTTTATACGACCCTGACACCACTGGACTTTGAAAAAAAACAATAAATGACATGTCTATGCACTCTGCCCCCAGGCTGAGACTCGTGCAACTTTCGTGTTCATCAAGAACTGCAAGATACCCCTTTCTTGTGCCTTAGACAGGGAGCCTAGACACGGGGGTCATCCCACAGTCACTAAAAGCAATGGCTATAGCCACACTCCCCAGAGTTGGCAGTAAAACAATTGCAGAGAATTGTAGATTAATTATATCGATAACACTAACGTCCCACACAAGTCTTTGAAAGGGTTCTAAGAAGCAAGATTGCCAACTACCTGGATACCCAACAACTGCACAACCCAGGGCAGCTTGGGTTTAGAGCAGGTCGCTTCTGCCTCACAGCTATTGGACCACTATGACCATGGTCTTGGATGCACTGAGGACAAACAGAATGCAGATGTAATATACACAGACTTTGCGAAAGCCTTCTTTAAGTTCAATCATGGTGTAATAGAACACAGAATGAATGGTAAAGGATTAACGGGAAAAGTGGATAGATGCATCTTTAATTTTCAACCATTAGAACACAGTAAACAGAGTTAAGTCAGAGGCGGCTAAATTTCAATTACTCTGCCATGGAAAACTTGAGGAAATAAAAGCTAGATCAGAGCATAAAACAAATTCTAACTATACAGTAGAGCGGAAAACTAATGGGAAGGACCTGGGAGTGATAATGTCAGAGGATCTCATATTATCATATCTGTTAGGAAAATGATAGGATGGATAATGAGAACCTTCAAAACAAGTTATGCCAAGCCAATAACGATCCTCTTTCAATCACTTGTTCTCTCTAGGCTGGAATACTGTTGTACAGTAACGGTCTCTTTCAAGGCAGACGAAATTGCAGATCTGGAGAATATAGAGAGAACTTTCATTGCACGTATAAGTACAGTCAAGCACCTCAATTACTGGGACCGTTTGAAGTCCCTTGACTTGTACTCCTTGAAACGCAGGCGAGAAATATACATAATTTATTCCTGGAAAATCCTAGAGGGACTAGTCACAACTCTGCACACATAAATCGCTCCCAAAAGACTCTGCAGGCGGTCCAACATTCCCTCAGTGAAAAGCAGGAGTGCAGTGAGTACACTAAGAGATAACACAGTAAATGTCAGTAGCCCAAGATTGTTCAACTGCCTCCCTGGCTGTCTTCAAGAGGGAAGTGGATATACACCTAAAGTCAGTTCATGACCAGGAGGGCTGTGGTTCATACGTTGGATTGCGTGCGGCCGGTAGTAACAGGCTGGTTGATCGGGCCCTGACTCACCGTAAGGTCTGGTCATGGATCGGACAGCGGGGGCGTTGACCCCCGGAACACCCTCCTATATACTTCTGGTAGGTAGGCTCCCAGCACCCCTGCGGCAACACAAACCTGGTCACTGCCAGCACCCCTGCGGCAACACAAACCTGGTCACTACCAGTAGTCTTGCGTCATCACAAACCTGGTCAATGCCAGCACCCCTGCGTCAACACAAACCTGGTCACTGCCAGCACCCCTGCGTCAACACAAACCTGGTCACTGCCAGCACCCCTGCGTCAACACAAACCTGGTCACTGCCAGCACCCCTGCGGCAACACAAACCTGGTCACTACCAGTAGTCTTGCGTCATCACAAACCTGGTCACTGCCAGCAGTCTTGCGTCATCACAAACCTGGTCACTGCCAGCAGTCTTGCGTCATCACAAACCTGGTCACTGCCAGCAGTCTTGCGTCATCACAAACCTGGTCACTGCCAGCAGTCTTGCGTCATCACAAACCTGGTCACTGCCAGCAGTCTTGCGTCATCACAAACCTGGTCACTGCCAGCAGTCTTGCGTCATCACAAACCTGGTCACTGCCAGCAGTCTTGCGTCATCACAAACCTGGTCACTGCCAGCAGTCTTGCGTCATCACAAACCTGGTCACTGCCAGCAGTCTTGCGTCATCACAAACCTGGTCACTGCCGCACATCCCGGTCAATACAGATAAGCGTGAGACAAAACCTTCTGCACGAATATGAAAAGATAATGAAAAGAACAGAACAGAATATCACGGAAGTATATATGAAAAGAACCCATGATGTCCTGACAGTGATGGTGACAGATGGTCATGACAGTGGTGATGGTGACAGATGGTCATGACAGTGGTGATGGTGATAGATGGTCATGACAGTGGTGATGGTGATAGATGGTCATGACAGTGATGATGACAGATGGTCATGACAGTGGTGATGGTGATAGATGGTCATGACAGTGATGGTGATAGATGGTCATGACAGTGATGGTGATAGATGGTCATGACAGTGATGGTGATAGATGGTCATGACAGTGGTGATGGTGATAGATGGTCATGACAGTGATGGTGATAGATGGTCATGACAGTGATGGTGATAGATGGTCATGACAGTGATGGTGATAGATGGTCATGACAGTGGTGATGGTGATAGATGGTCATGACAGTGATGGTGATAGATGGTCATGACAGTGATGGTGACAGATGGTCATGACAGTGGTGATGGTGATAGATGGTCATGACAGTGATGGTGATAGATGGTCATGACAGTGATGGTGATAGATGGTCATGACAGTGATGGTGATAGATGGTCATGACAGTGATGGTGATAGATGGTCATGACAGTGATGGTGATAGATGGTCATGACAGATGATAGATGGCAATGGTGATAGATGGTCATGACAGTGATGTGTGATAGATGGTCATGACAGTGGTGATGGTGATAGATGGTCATGACAGTGATGGTGACAGATGGTCATGACAGTGGTGATGGTGATAGATGGTCATGACAGTGATGGTGATAGATGGTCATGACAGTGGTGATGGTGATAGATGGTCATGACAGTGATGGTGATAGATGGTCATGACAGTGGTGGATGGGAGTGATAAAATGGTCATGACAGTGGTGATGGTGATAGATGGTCATGACAGTGATGGTGACAGATGGTGATGACAAGTGATGGTGAAGATGGTCATGACAGTGATGGTGATAGATGGTCATGACAGTGATGGTGATAGATGGTCATGACAGTGATGGTGATAGATGGTCATGACAGTGATGGTGATAGATGGTCATGACAGTGATGGTGATAGATGGTCATGACAGTGATGGTGATAGATGGTCATGACAGTGATGGTGATAGATGGTCATGACAGTGATGGTGATAGATGGTCATGACAGTGATGGTGATAGATGGTCATGACAGTGGTGATGGTGATAGATGGTCATGACAGTGGTGATGGTGATAGATGGTCATGACAGTGGTGATGGTGATAGATGGTCATGACAGTGGTGATGGTGATAGATGGTCATGACAGTGATGGTGATAGATGGTCATGACAGTGATGGTGACCGATGGTCATGACAGTGATGGTGATAGATGGTCATGACAGTGATGGTGATAGATGGTCATGACAGTGATGATGACAGATGGTCATGACAGTGATGATGACAGATGGTCATGACAGTGATGGTGACAGATGGTCATGACAGTGGTGACGGTGGATGGTCATGACAGTGGTGACGGTGGATGGTCATGACAGTGGTGACGGTGGATGGTCATGACAGTGGTGACGGTGGATGGTCATGACAGTGGTGACGGTGGATGGTCATGACAGTGGTGACGGTGGATGGTCATGACAGTGGTGACGGTGGATGGTCATGACAGTGGTGACGGTGGATGGTCATGACAGTGGTGACGGTGGATGGTCATGACAGTGGTGACGGTGGATGGTCATGCCAGTGGTGACGGTGGATGGTCATGACTGTGGTGATGGTGGCTGGTTATGACAGTGGTGATGGTGGATGGTCATGACAGTGGTGATGGTGGATGGTCATGACAGTGGTGACGGTGGATGGTCATGACAGTGGTGATGGTGGATGGTCATGACAGTGGTGGATGGTCATGACAGTGGTGATGGTGGATGGTCATGACAGTGGTGACGGTGGATGGTCATGACAGTGGTGACGATGGATGGTTATGACAGTGGTGAAGAATAAGATATAATCAGTAAGAATAAGGAATAAGCTACTCTGGAGTAAGAGGTAAACCATGGAGAGTAAGGAGCTCGGGAACGAGCAAGCGTAAAGAGTGAACAAGCTAATGTGAATCACGTGTACTCATGGCTCTAAAATACTGCTCAGTGTTCACATCTTCATTCAAGACAGGAAAGATAACATAGGTGGGATTCCTCATTGAGTATGCTGTTCCCCATATTCAGTGAAGCGTTTAAACTACTGGGAAGGCCTTAAATTTAGTATGCGTGTAGTCTCTGTAGAGAAGAAAATGTACTTGATAATATATATACATGGAAGATGCTTGAAGGCCTGGTCGCCAATCTACACACTTGCACAAGGATTCCTTGGACAAGTTCGCAGAAGCATCGAAGCAGAAACTGAGGGAGGAGGACCTCGGGGAGAGGGAAGGGTGAAGGGTAGGATGTGAGGGACCAGTAGTGAGGGGAAAGCGGGACTTGGGACAGTATTTTCAAACCCCTGGGTAGAGTTGGAGGATTAAGTAAATAAAAGTTGTCGATATTGAGGGCAAAGGAGGTGGGGAGAGATGGGAAGGAGGGATAGGCATGCAGTAGTAGTAGTGGTAGTAGTAAGGAAGGATAGGAAGGGGTGGTGATGGAATGGTTGGGAGAGGGGAAGGGGTTGCAGCAGAATTACCAAAGGTATGACACATTCTTTCATGGCAACAAAACTAGACTACGATATAACAAGACGCTCAAAATCTCATTTTCTGCCGAAGATGTTCCATGAAGTCGCTAAATATTGTGTCCTCGACCCGAAGACATAAACTAGGCTTCACATGCACCTAATTACCAGTTGTAAAGCTAGTGAAGCAGGTGGCAGCAGATGGCTGAAGGTAATGTTGGCAGCAGTGGAGGATCAATACCAGTGGGTGGGTGTACTGTGGAGGCGCGCCAGGCACTGCTGCAGCAGGAACCTTCAACACCCGACCCTGGAACACCGCCAACTACACTCCTGTCATGCTCCACCCACTGAACTGTGTCGCGGCTGCCTCTGCTGCTACAGCTTCTGCTGTCGCCGCTCTTCTGCCGGTGCTTGCGCCGCTGTGATTGCCGGGGCAGCTAATGCTTCTGCGACTTCTACCGTTGAACTACGGTTACTGCTGCCGCCACTGTTCTGCTGATACTCTTGTTTCTCTATGACACACATGTCACACCTCACCTTAATTAAATATAATGCTCATTTTTGGTCCAGAAATTACTTAAAAGACGTAAATCTGAGAGTGTGCTAAGAGAGGCAAGAAAGTTTGTATCTTCAGTAAGAAACAGACGGAGACCCAGTAGATCTCACTCACATACGCTTGATACATACAAAACTCGTAACAACTGCACTAACCTGAGGCAAGAGGCGCAAAACAAATGTCATATGCATTTTTTTAGCAATTACAAATAACAGGAAAAAAGTACTCATTGAATTAAGGAAGAAGTCTGGCTGCACGCTTAATGTTTCTTTCTCTGTTAGTAGACAGAGGGTCAAGCCTCAACTGTTCCTCGCTCTTAATGACCTAAATGGTTTTAGCGCTTCACATATAATAATAATAATAATAATAATAATAATAATAATAATAATAATAGTAATAATAACATCCACTAAAGTCGTCAGTGCTAAAACAGTTGTCCTTGGTTCTTATGCGTACTATTATGTTACACTTACATTGAAATTAATTTGATGTAGTTAGTTCAGTCTACTAAGGTGTCTAGAATTATAGTTCTTGACACTCACTTGATAGGACTTTGCTCCCTAGCTTCAACTAGTGGCATATTTTGATGCCTAGCCCATTATTACCTTTTATACCGAAAACTGAAACTTTCCTGAATCTGGCCGTAACAGCAAGACGCCTGTCTACCCATTGTGATAATTTTCTCACAAAGAGGAATGCCTATTGTTTGACTATGTGCAACAGTTATATAATTATTTTGATATACATCTGTGTATAATTTTGATTAGGAACTACACTATATTTTAAGTCACTTTGATACACACCTGTGTATTCCACAAGCCTTTTTACTTTTGAAAGATATTTTGATTTGCAGCTATACACATGTTAAAAGCTTTAAAACTACACATGTCTTCTGTGCTGTTATTATAAAGGTTAAAATATATAAGAAATCAAGAAGATTTGTGAAGGATTTCTCTGGATGTTGTAATCAATTTACGAACCTTTAAGGTCACGCTACTTTGAATTATTGATTCTAGAATTTGACCAACTTCACCTTTCAAGGAAGGTGCCTTTGTCTAGTTGACAGGTGCTACCCTTCTCTTCCTTGGACCAAACCTTATTGCATCCCATTCTCCAGGCACTGTATAACCCCTACGGGTTTAATGCTTACCCAAGAAGCTAATTAATAAATGCAGGCAAATACTTTGACATTGTAGAGTGAGAGACGTGTGACCAGTGTTTGTGCTCCAGGTGACTTGTAAAGTGTTCCCAAGACTTTCTCAAGTTCATTATGTTTTGTAATTGCCACGTGCAGTAATAATGGTGTTACATCAATATGGTTTAAAGGTTTCCACTAATAAATACAGTTACAAACAGTAACTCTATAATCTTCCTCATATTCGTTCTATTATATATTGTTATTGTCTGTTGTTGCCTGTCTTATGCAAGTCTGAAACTAATATTTCCTTTTCCTTTTTAGTGATATAACACACTCGAGTTGGCAAAGATATTTTTATCTACCAGGAGCAAACACGTTTTTTATACCCAGTATCCCAGGAAGGATAGCTATCTTTAAGTAGTTGCAGAGTTTTTTCACCTCCAGGTTTTCGTTTATAGTTTGAGAATAGTTTTGTACAGAATACGAAACGAAATGTAACTCGGAGAACAACCCGTTTTATGGTATTTTTAAGTTTTACGAGTTTAGTGAACCCTCAATATCATATTTAAGTGAGCCTTATTGTAGTCATACTCAGGTAGTGTTCGTTTCTTCTTGTTAAGCTTCTGTGTTTATAAGTTACACAGGTGAACTACAAGTGGTCGAAGATCATGGAACTATATTGGTGGGGCAGATTCCCATCTGGCAGTTCCATAAAAACCTTAGCTGATTCTGGTTGCCCTGCAGTAGGTTATGGAGCTTCTTATGATCATCTTCCAACACTAGTGTATCTTATGTGATGGAAATGATTTAGAAATCCGACAAGTTGAAGACTTGACATTTGTGCAACATTTGGCAATTTTTATTGAAATAACGTTGCGCCACCCAGTGGCTTCTTCAGTCCAATACAGTGAAGAACGGTGGGAGATGAGGAGGAGAATGAAGCAGTCAGTCCCTCAGCCTGGAGTCGATATGTTCAGTCCATCAATCTTATTAATTTTAGTTTGTGCAAGTTATAATGTGCTAATTTTAATGAATTAGTGTCTGTTCAATAACTAGAGAATGCATCGTCTGATTATTTACAAACCCTAAACATTGGTTTATCTTGCTTCTATAAATATTTGGTTTGATTTTGGGCTGTGAAGGTGGCCGTTTGCCAGTTTTATTGAAGAAATTTGGAAATTTTAAATACCGTGTTTGATGCCATAATTTGTGAATACCTTATCTTATCTGCTTCAAACCCTCAGTACCATAACATGAGACAGCACAGGTTCTGAGCAGCTTCAAACTTTAGTGCTGGTGTTTTTTGGGATGCTGATCTGTACTCGATAACTAGAGAATGGCTGTTCTAATTGATTTAAAAATTTCAAAGCTGGTGTATCCTAGTGGAAGGTTCGAAATGGTTTTGGGTTAGGTCATTGCCGATTTTCCTTATTTTTATATGGAAGAAATTGGGTTTATAGTTCTTTGTGATGACTTCTGAATGCCTTTTCTGATTTTTCTGATTGGCTTCAAATCTTCAGTGCCGAAATTCAGTTGTATTTAGAAAGTATGTTACATTCTACTGTTCTGTTTTTTTCTTCTATTGAAGTAAAGGGTTGTTGCTGGTGCTGATGTTGATAATAGCATTGCTGATGTTACTAGTGCTGGTGCCGATGGTGTTGATAGCGGTATTGTTACTAGTGCTAATGTTATTGCTTATGTTACTGGTACTTGTGCTACTAGTGCTGGTGTTGATAGCATTGTTGCTGTTACTAGTGCTACTGTTACTGGTGCTGCTATTGATAGTGATATTGCTGATGTTACTGGCGCTACTGTTGGTGTTGATGGCATTGCTGCTGGTGATACTGGTGCTGTCATTGATACGGTGTTCTTGGTGCTGTTGTTTCTGCCGTTGATAGTATTGGTCCTGTTGTTTCCACTGACAGTATTGTTGCTGGTGCCACCATTGTCAGTGGTGCCACCGTTGATATTGTGTTGCTGGTGCAATTGTATAGCAGTATCTACGAGCAGCGTCAGTGTAGTTCTCCAGCTTCCTTTAAGAATAAATGTTATGTGGTCATGGAAGGTCAGGAATTTCATTAGTTTCAGTGAAGATTCACTTGGCGGCGCAGGATGCCCTTTCATCATCCTGAAATTACCTGGTGTAAAGTGCTTAGTGCCAGCCAGCTTCAAGATATATTAGTGTGTGTGTGTGTACGTTTGTGTGTACATGTGTGTGTGTGTGTGTGCGCGCGCGCGCTCGCAAAGTATCCACTGTTCTTCCAGTTATAAGCCAGGTTCAAGCTTGCTCGAAATCCTCTGCATAACTAGGGGCTCCTCGTGTGCAATATTATTCAAATGTCATCCACCCTTGCATAAGCGATGCATCATGTGGAAATAAAGAATTTGAATTTGATTGAAGCAGCGAAACCCCTTTGCAATCTCCAAATCTACAACTCTGGTTGCTTCATATATATATGCACGTGCACGTCTGCATCCTGGTTCAGTAAGTACAAGAGCCCCAAAGAACTCCATCAGCTTGGTATTTCCTCTTCAGAAGTTTCCAGGTTTATAGCCCATCACCTCCCATGCAGTCACGATAGTAACATTCTTTGTGTTCTCCGAATGATGTAGCCACCCCGAAGTCCCCTTCAGTTCCATCCCGCTCCAGCCACCCCGAAGTCCCCTTCAGTTCCATCCCGCTCCAGCCACCCCGAAGTCCCCTTCAGTTCCATCCCGCTCCAGCCACCCCGAAGTCCCCTTCAGTTCCATCCCGCTCCAGCCACCCCGAAGTCCCCTTCAGTTCCATCCCGCTCCAGCCACCCCGAAGTCCCTTCAGTTCCATCCGCTCCAGCCACCCCGAAGTCCCCTTCAGTTCCATCCCGCTCCAGCCACCCCGAAGTCCCCTTCAGTTCCATCCCGCTCCAGCCACCCCGAAGTCCCCTTCAGTTCCATCCCGCTCCAGCCACCCAAAGTCCCCTTCAGTTCCCATCCCGCTCCAGCCACCCCGAAGTCCCCTTCAGTTCCATCCCGCTCCACTGAGAAACTCGACCATACAGCACTTCGCACCTTTCAAGCTTCTTTTTGTCCCCAATTTCCTCAGTAGAAGAGTAGTTAAAACTTACTCTTACTGTACATTGTTTCTTTTGGCCTCCTAAAAAGACTTGGTTTTCATCATATTGGAAGTTCACTGTCCTTAACAAATACCATCCTCGAACAAATTCCAGTACATCTGTGAAGGATGTTACAGTGCTATTATCTTTGTCTATATCATATAAGAGAATAAAAAGAGAATTTAAGGAACAGAGATTTTCACTGTTGAAGCCTCAAATTTATATTTTCCCGACTGTTACTTTTTAGGTTCAATTTATTAACAAGTTTATAGTCCACTTTCCAACTTTTCCTGTTATTACTTTTGCATGCATTTTATTAGCTATTAGAAATAGTTAATAACTGATGACCACTGATAGAAAGCTAGCAGATTCTATATAAGCAGTGTGTCAAGAAGTTAAAACACTATTTTAATATCTGTATAATTTTCTCTGATCACTTTTCTCAGGGTTTTCTATAGGTTCTGTCATTATAAGACCTGTTATAATTTAGGTTAGGTTAAATGTCAGCTTTAGAACCCCGAAGAAACAAAGGACTGCCCAGCTTTTTACATCTAAGTAAGGTTAAACCATACCACGGGTGGGGTTAGAACCCGCGGTCACAGAGTGTCAAAACTCCAGACCGTCGCGTAAGCCACTGGGCCAGCTAGCTTCAATAAGATTCATCCAATTAGGTATATTTCTACACCATAGGAAGGTTAGCATAGGCACCACTGTGTCCACAAATGCAAGTTTTTACAGACGAATCTCCCGCTACCGTGCTGCTACAGTGCTGCTACCGTGCTGCTACAGTGCTGCTACAGTGCTTCTACAGTGCTGCTACCGTGCTGCTACAGTGCTGCTACCGTGCTGCTACAGTGCTGCTACCGTGCTGCTACAGTGCTGCTACAGTGCTTCTACAGTGCTGCTACCGTGCTGCTACAGTGCTGCTACAGTGCTGCTACCGTGCTGCTACAGTGCTGCTACCGTGCTGCTACCGTGCTGCTACAGTGCTGCTACAGTGCTGCTACAGTGCTGCTACAGTGCTGCGACAGTGCTGCGACAGTGATGTTACAGTGCTTCTACAGTGCTGCTACAGTACTGCTACAGTGCTGCTACAGTGCTGCTACAGTACTGCTACAGTACTGCTACAGTACTGCTACAGTGCTTCTACAGTGCTGCTACAGTGCTGCTACAGTACTGCTACAGTGCTGCTACAGTGCTGCTACAGTACTGCTACAGTGCTGCTACAGTACTGCTACAGTGCTGCTACAGTACTGCTACAGTACTGCTACAGTCTGCTACAGTGCTCTACAGTGTCTGTCACGTACAGTGCTGCTACAGTTCTGCTACAGTACTGCTACAGTACTGCTACAGTGCTGCTACAGTGCTGCTACAGTGCTGCTACAGTGCTGCTACAGTGCTGCTACAGTGCTGCTACAGTACTGCTACAGTGCTGCTACAGTGCTGCTACAGTACTGCTACAGTGCTGCTACAGTACTGCTACAGTGCTTCTACAGTGCTGCTACAGTGCTGCTACAGTACTGCTAGCTGCTACAGTCTGCTACAGTGCTGCTACAGTGCTCTACAGTCTGCTACAGTGCTGCTACAGTCTGCTACAGTGCTGCTACAGTGCTGCTCACAGTCTGCACAGTGCGTGCTACAGTCGCTACAGTGCTGCTACAGTCTGCTACAGTGCTGCTACAGTGCTCATCTGTGTACTGCTACAGTGCTGCTACAGTGCTTGCTACAGTGCTGCTACAGTCTGCTAGTCTGCTCAGTCTGCTACAGTGCTCTACAGTATTGCTACAGTGCTGCTATCTTCTCACAGTCTGCCTACAGTACTGCTACAGTGCTGCCTGACATTGCTAATGCTGCGTCTGCTACAGTTGCTAGTGCTGCACAGTTGCTCGCGCAGTGCTGCTACAGTGCTGCTACAGGCTGCTCAGTGCTGCTACAGTGCTGCTACATTACTTGCTCATCTGCAGTCTGCTCAGTGTGCTACATGCTGCTACAGTGTGACAGTGTCTACAGTGCTGACATCTGCACAGTGCTCTAGCAGTGCTGCTACAGTGTCTACAGTGCTGCACAGTCTGCTACAGTGCTGCACAGTGCTTGCTACATTACTGCTACAGTGCTCTACAGTATGTTACAGTGCTCTACAGTGCTGCTACATGCTACAGTGCTGCTACAGTGCTTCTACAGTGTGTTACAGTCTTCTACAGTGCTGCGACAGTACTGCTACAGTGCTGCTACAGTGCTTCTACAGTGTTGCTACAGTTCTGCTACAGTACAGCTATAGTGCTGCTACAGTGCTTCTACAGTGCTGCTACAGTGCTGCTACAGTGCTGCTACAGTGTACTGCTACAGTTCTGCTACAGTCAGCATATGCCTACAGCTTACATGCTGCTACAGTACTGCTACAGTCTCTACAGTTTGCTACAGTTCTTACAGCTACGCTAAGTACTGCTACAGTGCTCTACAGTTGCACAGTTGCTACAGTGCAGTTCTACAGTCTGCTAGGCTAGTCTGCTACAGTGCTCATTTCACAGTGCTGCTACAGTTCTGCTACAGTTCTTCTACAGTGCTGCTACAGTACTGCTACAGTGCTGCTACAGTGCTGCTACAGTGCTGCTACAGTGCTTCTACAGTGCTGCTACAGTGCTACGCACACAACCTTCACAATCAAGTGTAGTACATTGTTTCACTTGAAAGTTTAGAGCATCCATTCTCGACAAATCACTCAGTGCAAATTGTCCATAAGACATCCATTATCACCAAACTTCTCGTCATCTTTATTCCTCTACTCTCTCTTCTTCTCTCTCCTCTCTCTCTCTCTCTCTCCTCTCTCTCTCTCTATCTTTCTTCATTCTTGTCTCTCCTCTCTTTTCTATCTCACACTTTTTTTCTCTCTTCTATTTTTTTTTCTTTTTTGTCTCTATTCTCTCCCTGGGAGCTAAGACTTCAACATTTTTACCAGTAATCAAGAGTCATGTCGACCTCTGGTCTGGTGACCTTAACCACCGTTACTACCACCACCGTTACTATCACCACCGTTACTACCACCACCGTTACTACCACCACCGTTACTACCACCACCGTTACTACCACCGTTACTACCACCACCGTTACTACCACCACCACCAAACCATTACTACCACCACCGTTACTACCACCGTTACTACCACCATTACTATTACTACCACTCACCACCTTACTACACCACACCATTACTCACACCACCATTACTCCACTACTACCACCACCATTACTACCACCACCACCATTACTACCACCATTACTACCACCACCACCATTACTACCACCACCACCATTACTACCACCATTACTACCACCACCACCATTACTACCACCACCACCACCATTACTACCACCACCACCACCATTACTACCACCACCACCACCACCATTACTACCACCACCACCACCATTACTACCACCACCACCACCACCATTACTCCACCACCACCACCACCACCTTACACCACCACCACCACCACCATTACTACACGCACCATCCACCACCATTACTACCACCACCACCATCCCCACATTACACCACCATCAACCACCATCACTTACCACCACCATTACACCACCATTACCACCACCATTACCACAACCACCACCATTACCACCACCACCATTACTACTACCACCACCACCATTACTACCACCACCACCATTACTACCACCACCACCATTACTACCACCACATTAGCGTCACCCTCAGCTGCGTTTACAAGTGTAAATGAGAAGAGTGTATGCTTTGTTATATTAATTCTCTTATGCTAATGTTGTAGCATAACCGTGTCTTGAGGAGAGAGAGAGAGGAGGGGTGAAGGGGAGGGTGGATGCAAACATTTATTTCTAGGTAACGCAGTAAATGTGTGGTGGTAGTTACTGTTAGTGGTATATGTGGCGTGGCTGACACTTCCACCAGTGTGGCGTGGCTGACACTTCCACCAGTGTGGCGTGGCTGACACTTCCACCAGTGTGGCGTGGCTGACACTTCCACCAGTGTGGCGTGGCTGACACTTCCACCAGTGTGGCGTAGCTGACACTTCCACCAGTGTGGCGTGGCTGACACTTCCACCAGTGTGGTGATGGCTGACACTTCCACCAGTGTGGTGATGGCTGACACTTCCACCAGTGTGGTGATGGCTGACACTTCCACCAGTGTGGTGATGGCTGACACTTCCACCAGTGTGGCGTGGCTGACACTTCCACCAGTGTGGCGTGGCTGACACTTCCACCAGTGTGGCGTGGCTGACACTTCCACCAGTGTGGCGTGGCTGACACTTCCACCAGGTGGCGTGGCTGACACTTCCACCAGTGTGGCGTGGCTGACACTTCCACCAGTGTGGCGTGGCTGACACTTCCACCAGTGTGGCGTGGCTGACACTTCCACCAGTGTGGCGATGGCTGACACTTCCACCAGTGTGGCGATGGCTGACACTTCCACCAGTGTGGCGATGGCTGACACTTCCACCAGTGTGGCGATGGCTGACACTTCCACCAGTGTGGCGATGGCTGACACTTCCACCAGTGTGGTGATGGCTGACACTTCCACCAGTGTGGGTGGCTGACACTTCCACCAGTGTGGCGATGGCTGACACTTCCACCAGTGTGGCGATGGCTGACACTTCCACCAGTGTGGCGTGGCTGACACTTCCACCAGTGTG
>WNWK01000308.1:145000-160000 GCA_009830355.1 Cherax destructor
CTGTTGTTGTGACTATGATGGTGATGGAGGGCATCTTGCAGTTGTTACTAGTGATGTTGTCATGCTATTGTTGATCTACTGCTGTTGCTTTGCTGCTGCTATTAGTATTGCCATGCTGTTTTAGGGATTGTGGTGAGGGTGAGAGTCCAGCTGTAGCTGGCTGCGTTGTTTGTTCAAAGATATTGATGGTAAAACTTGTCTCACTAGTGTCGTTAATAGTGGCGCTTATTATCTTGCTGTTGTTGCTGCTACTGCTGCTGCTGCTGCTGCTGCTACCGCTGCTATCGCTGCTGCTGCTGCTGCTGCTGCTGCTGGAAGCATCACGTGAAGTGGGCAAGTTGGGAGAGAGTGCTGGTACTTAGCGACCCGCACCAACTTGCCCACACATTGTGCAAACTTCTTCCTCATCCCGGCCAGTTGCTGCGCACCACGCTAATGCCGCCCCATCCTCTGCAACCACCGCCCAACCTCCACCCTCATCCGCCCACTCTGATCTCCCACCCCGCCCACGTACACCACACCCAGTATTTGTCAGCTAATTGCAGTTCACCTTCCTGTACGTCTGTCTACACGCCAGGAACGTAGATGATATAAGAAGAGATGTAGTTGTCATACTGTGGGAGGTGTCATACTGTGGGAGGTGTCATACTGTGGGAGGTGTCATACTGTGGGAGGTGTCATACTGTGGGAGGTGTCATACTGTGGGAGGTGTCTTACTGTGGGAGGTGTCTTACTGTGGGAGGTGTCTTACTGTGGGAGGTGCTTACTGTGGAGGCTACTGTGGGAGGTGCTTACTGTGAGTGTTACTGTGGGAGGTGTCATACTGTGGGAGGTGTCATACTGTGGGAGGTGTCATACTGTGGGAGGTGTCATACTGTGGGAGGTGTCATACTGTGGGAGGTGTCATACTGTGGGAGGTGTCATACTGTGGGAGGTGTCTTACTGTGGGAGGTGTCTTACTGTGGGAGGTGTCTTACTGTGGGAGGTGTCTTACTGTGGGAGGTGTCATACTGTGGGAGGTGTCTTACTGTGGGAGGTGTCATACTGTGGGAGGTGTCATACTGTGGGAGGTGTCATACTGTGGGAGTGTCAACTGTGGAGGTGTCATACTGTGGGAGGTGTCATACTGTGGAGGTGTCATACTGTGGGAGGTGTCATACTGTGGGAGGTGTCATACTGTGGGAGGTGTCTTACTGTGGGAGGTGTCTACTGTGGAGGTGTCATACTGGGAGGTGTCATACTGTGGGAGGTGTCATACTGTGGAAGGTGTCATACTGTGAGGTATACTGTGGGAGGTGTCATACTGTGGGAGGTGTCTTACTGTGGAAGGTGTCATACTGTGGGAGTACCGTACCGTGAGAGTATCACTAGGACACACAAAGCATGGGTTTAACTGGAAGTGGGAGTCATGGAGTGGGCAGAATGTGGCATTAATGCAATAGCTGGATCATAATGTGTGTGTGTGATCCTCCCTCTTTACCACCTGCATAGTTTTATTATGCTACCTGCCCCAACAATATGAAAGGTAAACACGACCAAATATCGTCAGGTGGAGATTTACATGGTAGTAAGCGTCACGCCAAGTGTGTTAAATATTCTTCATTGGTCTGAAGACCTCATTGAAGCTAAGCTGTAACCCACACACACATTACCCTCTGACTCACTTGACTTCTCATTCTGACTTTTTTTTTCTCTCTCTTATATAATATATATCAAGTGTCATGAGCCGGCTAGTATTGTTCCAGCTCTCCACAAAGCCTGGCCATATCTTAGCAGCCTCACCATGCAGAAAACTTCATCATCTAAGTTCTGGATTTTCTAGATGGATGGCGAGAGAGAGAGAGAGCACTTGCAGCTATGTACCGGTACAAAACATCCCTAGATCTAGAGTGTCTAGTGGCAACGAACCTTCACTTGTGGGATGGTGCAGCTCATTCTTGTATTATCCCTCGATACAATAGCATTATGCTCTGGTAACTTTGGGGAAAAAAAGACGATTTTTATATCTTACGCTTATGATGTATACCGAGGAAGCTTGAATTTAGACGTCGAGAAAACCAAGATTATTGGGTTGACATGTCAGTATATAACCCAGGAGATGAGATGAAGTTACCTCTGTAGAATTTGTTGTGGACAGATAGAGGGAGTCTTGGTAACTGCCGCTGATGTTGTCACTAACTTGAACAATAAAGTTTGGGATTTTGCTGGCAAGTTTAGTCTCCAGAGTTGAAGTCATTAAGTTTGTTTGATATCAGAACTATGAATGTGGGGTTCATTAGGTCCGGTCAGTACAATTTCTTTGGGCTTCGCAAATTTTTGCGTGAACCCAGTATTTGAGAGAGCGTTTTCCAGGTCTTTTTGATATCGCTCTCTATTTCTTGTAACCTATCAATATAATGTACTTATAGACATGATAAAATTATTCACTGACACCTGAACGTGGAGCCTAAAACAGATATTTTGTGGTTTGGTAATAATGGCAACAAGGAAGGTTGGGTAATGATCATTTGTAAGTTACTATGTCAGCTTCTAGAGCAGCTGTTAGGTCTGAAGAAATGTCGTAAAGAGCAGATACAGATGCCTCATGTGGATTTGGTTATTGAGGTAAATAGTAGGCAGTTATATATACTGTTTACGAAGTCAGATAGGGCACTGGATGTGGCACCTGGATGAGGCACCTGGATGAGGCACCTGGATGTGGAACCTGGATGAGACACCTGGATGTGGGAGTGTGGAGCTAAATGTGATAGTGGGGTTCGTGAATGTGATGGTGGGGTTCGTGAATGTGATGGTGGGGTTGATGTAGACGTTCAGTTGGGGGTTATTGCAGAAGTTTAGTGGTGGAAATATTGTAGACGCTTAATGGAAAGTGATATATAGTGTGACAAACTATTTATAAATATTTTTTAACATTACTTAACATCAGTGTCTTGGTGCTTCTAGTCTTTTTTTAAAGATTCTATTTTAATTTAGATTACCTTATTTAGGTTACGTTATATAAATATATAAAAAAATGCAAATAAGAGAGATCAGAAGCAGCGGAAACGTTGAGCTCAAATTGAATACATCAGAGTCCAGGGGAGATAGATGGAGCTAAAAAACTTTAGTTAAATTAGGAGAAATCAAAATACTTCATCTCCTTTGCAAAATCCAGGTTAAAAGCAACATCTAGTATCGGGCCTTTGATTAAGAGAGATGGATCATACACTGACGACAACAAGGAGATAGAGTGAAATACTTAAGTCCCAGAGGCTGCTACAGTGAATAGTTCTGTCATCAATGCACAATACTTGCCCCAGTTCTCTTTCTCATTCTCATTTCTGATATAATGCAAGTTACAAGCATTGAAGACACAGTGAGTCTCAAAGTTGATATAAACCAAGTATTCCAGCTGGCCACTGACAATATCATGATCAATGAGGACAAATTTCAGTTATTATGCCATGGAAGAATAGAGGAAATAACAAGATCAGAGTATAAGACAAACTCCAACCATTCATTAGAACGTAAGTCAGATGTGAGAAACCTGGGAATGTTCAAGGAATACAGCAACTTTATTATCACAACTACAAGAAAAATGAAAGGTTGAATAACTAGAACCTTCAACTCAAGGAATGCTAAGCCAATGATGACTCGACCGGTCACATGTTCTCTCTAGGCTGGAGCATTGCTGTGTACTAACGGCCCCTTTAAGGCTTGTATAAATACAGCAAAACACCTAAGTTACTGTACTCCTTAGAATGTAGGGGAGAAAGATACATCATAATCTATACCTGGAAGATACTGAAGAGACTGGTATCAAATCTGCTCATCAAAATTACTACTTATGAAGACAAGAGGGCAGACGGTGCAGGATCGCTCCAACAAAAAGCAGGGGAGTCGATGCCAATGATCCCTTAACACAGTAAGTGTTAAGGGGCCGCGACTCAACACCCTCCATTCATGTACAAGGGGGATCACAAACACACCTCTAGCTGTCTTCAAGAGGGAACTCAACAGATTCCTCAAAACAGTTCCTAATCATCCGGTTGTGCATACGATGGACTGTGGGTAGTGGGCACTAACAGCTTAATTGATCAGGCCAGCAACCAGGAGACCTGGTCTGGGACCGGGCCGCGCGGGCGGTGACCTCCGGAATCGATTCCAAGTAAACTTCAGGTAATACTAATAATATATTACAAGCGCAGATAGCAGTTCCAAGGTCTGTTGTACCTGGACATAACTTAATTCTCAAAACTAGGATCAACCCAAGTAATCAAAGGCAAACACAGAGGGGTAATTTTTTTTACTCGTATATTCCCTTTATCAAGATATGTACAGTATTTACAGAGTTAAATTAACTGTATAACGATAATAAACCAGAGAACAAAGAGCCATTCACATCAGTATGTTCTGCACTGAATAAACAAGAGAGCACAAGTGTACACGGCCAACTTAAGTGTCTGCCCCAACAGCCAAGTGGTTAATGACAACCTCACCTCGGCTGGGGGCAGGTCTCATGCTGTTGGTTCACTGATTTCTTTTGAACCGATGTGTGGATGAAAGACATGGGAATAATTACGTCAGCTGACCTTTCTTTCAAAGAACACAGTAAGACCAAGGTCACGACAGCCAGGAAGATGACGGGATGGATAATGAGAACTTTCAAAACAAGGGAAATAGTGCCAATGGTGACATTTTTTCAAATCGCTTACGCTCCCTCATTTGAAATACCGATCAGTGTTGACGGCCCTGTTCAGTGCAGGAGAAATATCAAGAGCTGAACCAGATACATCGATTGTTAACTACTCGCATAGAGCCGATAAAAGCATTTAAATTACTGGGAACACCTGAAAGTGTAAAATATGCACACTCACTGGAGCGGCAGAGATAGATACGTTATAATATATACCTTGAGGGTCTGGTCACACACCTGCACACTGTCATAACAACATACTGGAGTGAGAGACATGGCAGGAAGTGCAAAATAAACTCAGTGAAAAGCAGGGGTGCGGTGGGCACAATAAGGGAACACTGTATCAACATCCGTGGCCCCAGACTATTCAACATCCTAGCAGAAGATATCAGAACACTGCTGGGAAAAAGTGTAGAAGTCTTCAAGAGGAAACTGGCTAAGTATCTTCGCCATGTATTTATGTGTATCTGTACCTGAATAAACTTACTTACCAGGTGCCAGATCAGCCAGGCTGTGATGGGTATGTGGATCAGCGGGCCACCAGTAGCAACAACCTGGTTGACCAGTTAAGCACCAAACGAGCCTGTCCCAAGGCCGGGCTCTGGGAGTAGAAAAAATATCGGAACTCATCAAAGGTATATCAAAGGCATAAAGGTTCTTTTGAACCCCATGTATTTCTTTTGGACCCAAGTTTCCGTTTTGCCTTGTCTGCTTGTTGTGATGTCTCCTTCCTGTCTTAGCTGCCAACTCTGGCACAGGTTAGTGATGGCACCACACGACGCTCACTCTGCACGTAAATACGGAATTTTCATGTTGGCTGACCAAGTTTTCGAATTTGAAATAATTTTTGGTAGTCAGCCTCTGCAGGACCTGAAACCTGCTGAAATTCTACCTCTTTGTTATTGTTTTATATTGTTCTCGTCCAGACCTTCCCCGCCCCCTCTCTCTCTCTCTCTCTCTCTCTCTCTCTCTCTCTCTCTCTCTCTCCTCTCCTCTCCTCTCCTCTCCCTACCGCCCTCTCTTTCCTTCATCTTTTCAATCTATCTCTCTTCTTCCCTCCCTCAATTAAATGATAACCAAGCAACTCAGAAATCAGTTAGTGGACTGTCCCCCTTCACGTGTAATCCCCCCTCCCCCACCCTTTACTGAGGCACATTAAGGGGTAAAGGACCCATAAACCCCCAGTGGGGGAGTAGGGGCAGATTAGGGAGATGAGGGGTGTTGTTGGCTGGATTAGTAAGAACGGCGTCACGCTGCAAAACCTGGCACGTTTTATTCATTGGCTTGGTATTCTTGAGGACGTTTGTGGTGCAAGTTTAGGCTGTTGCTGACGTTTGCGGCCCAGATATAAAAATTACGTTTATATGAACACTGAAGTAGGTCTTGCGGCCTATGCTAGACACATGTAACTGTCTAACCTAATTTTTAAAGTCTTCCAGATTGTTGCTTCCACCATCCTATTTGGCAATTTATTCCACTCGTTCACAATTTTATTACCAGATCAAGGCTTTTATTGTATCCTCTTTGTCCCAGATCAAGGCTTTTATTGTATCCTCTTTGTCCCAGATCAAGTCTTTTATTGTATCTTCTTTGTACCAGATCAAGGCTTTTATTGTATCCTCTTTGTCCCAGATCAAGGCTTTTATTGTATCTTCTTTGTCCCAGATCAAGGTTTTATTATATCTTTGTCCCAGATCAAGGCTTTTATTGTATCTTCTTTGTCCCAGATCAAGGCTTTTATTGTATCTTCTTTGTCCCAGATCAAGGCTTTTATTGTATCTTCTTTGTCCCAGATCAAGGCTTTTATTGTATCTTCTTTGTCCCAGATCAAGGCTTTTATTGTATCTTCTTTGTACCAGATCAAGTCTTTTATTGTATCTTCTTTGTCCCAGATCAAGGCTTTTATTATATCTTCTTTGTCCCAGATCAAGTCTTTTATTGTATCTTCTTTGTCCCAGATCAAGGCTTTTATTGTATCCTCTTTGTCCCAGATCAAGGCTTTTATTGTATCCTCTTTGTCCCAGATCAAGGCTTTTATTGTATCTTTGTCCCAAATCAAGGCTTTTATTGTATCTTCTTTGTCCCAGATCAAGGCTTTTATTGTATCCTCTTTGTCCCAGATCAAGGCTATTATTGTATCCTCTTTGTCCCAGATCAAGGCTTTTATTGTATCCTCTTTGTCCCAGATCAAGGCTATTATTGTATCCTCTTTGTCCCAGATCAAGGCTTTTATTGTATCTTCTTTGTCCCAGATCAAGGCTTTTATTGTATCTTCTTTGTCCCAGATCAAGGCTATTATTGTATCTTCTTTGTCCCAGATCAAGGCTTTTATTGTATCTTCTTTGTCCCAGATCAAGGCTTTTATTATATCTTTGTCCCAGATCAAGGATTTTATTGTATCTTCTTTGCCCCAGATCAAGGCTTTTATTGTATCTTCTTTGTCCCAGATCAAGGCTTTTATTGTATCTTCTTTGTCCCAGATCAAGGCTTTTATTGTATCTTCTTTGTCCCAGATCAAGGCTTTTATTGTATCTTCTTTGTCCCAGATCAAAGCTTTTATTGTATCTTCTTTGTCCCAGATCAAAGCTTTTATATCTTCTTTGTCCCAGATCAAGGCTTTTATTATATCTTTGTCCCAGATCAAGGCTTTTATTGTATCTTCTTTGCCCCAGATCAAGGCTTTTATTGTATCTTTGTCCCAGATCAAGGCTTTTATTGTATCTTCTTTGTCCCAGATCAAAGCTTTTATTGTATCTTCTTTGTCCCAGATCAAGGCTTTTATATCTTCTTTGTCCCAGATCAAGGCTTTTATTATATCTTTGTCCCAGATCAAGGCTTTTATTATATCTTTGTCCCAGATCAAGGCTTTTATTGTATCCTCTTTGTCCCAACAGATTTAATCTCTACACTGTTGATGACTCAGCATAGTGAACCTGGACACCTGAATGAGGTGTTACCAGCGCTAGTTGTAGCACTGAGTGACCTACGCGGTCAGTGTCTGTGAGCACTGAGTGACCTACGCGGTCAGTGTCTGTGAGCACTGAGTGACCTACGCGGTCAGTGTCTGTGAGCACTGAGTGACCTACACGGTCAGTGTCTGTGAGCACTGAGTGACCTACACGGTCAGTGTCTGTGAGCACTGAGTGACCTACACGGTCAGTGTCTGTGAGCACTGAGTGACCTCACGGTCAGTGTCTGTGAGCACTGAGTGACATACACGGTCAGTGTCTGTGAGCACTGAGTGACCTACACGGTCAGTGTCTGTGAGCACTGAGTGACCTACACGGTCAGTGTCTGTGAGCACTGAGTGACCTACACGGTCAGTGTCTGTGAGCACTGAGTGACCTACACGGTCAGTGTCTGTGAGCACTGAGTGACCTACGCGGTCAGTGTCTGTGAGCACTGAGTGACCTACGCGGTCAGTGTCTGTGAGCACTGAGTGACCTACGCGGTCAGTGTCTGTGAGCACTGAGTGACCTACGCGGTCAGTGTCTGTGAGCACTGAGTGACCTACGCGGTCAGTGTCTGTGAGCACTGAGTGACCTACGCGGTCAGTGTCTGTGAGCACTGAGTGACCTACGCGGTCAGTGTCTGTGAGCACTGAGTGACCTACACGGTCAGTGTCTGTGAGCACTGAGTGACCTACGCGGTCCGTGTCTGTGAGCACTGAGTGACCTACGCGGTCAGTGTCTGTGAGCACTGAGTGACCTACACGGTCAGTGTCTGTGAGCACTGAGTGACTTACGCGGTCAGTGTCTGTGAGCACTGAGTGACCTACGCGGTCAGTGTCTGTGAGCACTGAGTGACCTACGCGGTCAGTGTCTGTGAGCACTGAGTGACCTACGCGGTCAGTGTCTGTGAGCACTGAGTGACCTACACGGTCAGTGTCTGTGAGCACTGAGTGACCTACACGGTCAGTGTCTGTGAGCACTGAGTGACCTACACGGTCAGTGTCTGTGAGCACTGAGTGACCTACACGGTCAGTGTCTGTGAGCACTGAGTGACCTACACGGTCAGTGTCTGTGAGCACTGAGTGACCTACACGGTCAGTGTCTGTGAGCACTGAGTGACCTACGCGGTCAGTGTCTGTGAGCACTGAGTGACCTACGCGGTCAGTGTCTGTGAGCACTGAGTGACCTACGCGGTCAGTGTCTGTGAGCACTGAGTGACCTACGCGGTCAGTGTCTGTGAGCACTGAGTGACCTACACGGTCAGTGTCTGTGAGCACTGAGTGACCTACACGGTCAGAAAGCTTCGTAATAAACTGCTGTTTTATTATGAACTCTTGTGTACTCTCACCCTGGAAACATTTTTCTGCCTACCACAACTTCATTTTTTTTTTCCTATCATCCGGCTTGACTAAGTGGTGCATTAGTTATCTAGTAGGTATATGCCGCAGGTATCAGTTCCCCCAGCACTGTGACCCAACACTTGTCTACACCTCACTCTTCCTGCTGCTTCTCTGACCACAACATTGACTTTTAGGTTCTTGTTATCCTTCTCTGAATTGTCGCCCGCATTTGTGTCGGCAACGGTTTGTTTTATTATTTCTTTATGGAGGTGTGTGTGTGCGTGTGTGTGTGTGTGTGTGAATATGGAAGGAAAAGGAGGGGGGGAGTAGAAGAGTGAGGGGATGATACTGGAAGAGAAACCTTTTCCTCATAATTGAGCCATTTAAGGTGGTTACAACATTTCCCCATCTCCCCACATTTTCCCTACCCACATTTCCCCTCCCCCCCCTTCCCATGTATTTGTTAATACCCTTATCACCACTTATTTTCCTCTCCCCACTTCCCCTCTCATGTTCATGGAGTAATGAACAAGCAAACAACACACCAAGACCACAAGGGAGTGGAAGAAACTTAAAGAAATTTTATACAATTGTCAGAGAAAGGCGGCCATGTAGAGAGAAGTGAATGGAATGGAAGAGATTAAGACCTCGGGAAGTTGCAAGGGAGAGCTTGATAGCGAGGGAGGGGGAGATGTAGGCAATAGAAGGGCTTGGCTGGGGAGAAGAGAGAGACGAATGGAAAGGAATAGCATCTTAGGGGAAGAAAGAAGAAGGAATGTCTCTATGGAATGGGAGGGAGGGAGGGAGGAAAGAACGGAGGGAGAAATGGGGGTCAACTGTAATTGACTATCAAGTGATGACCTAGTCATAGTGACAGCAGAGCTGTGTTGGTGGTGCCCCTTCAGTGTTTGTAGTGACAGCAGAGCTGTGTTGGTGGTGCCCCTTCAGTGTTTGTAGTGACAACAGAGCTGTGTTGGTGGTGCCCCTTCAGTGTTTGTAGTGACAGCAGAGCTATGTTTGTGGTGCCCCTTCAGTGTTTGTAGTGACAGCAGAGCTGTGTTGGTGGTGCCCCTTCAGTGTTTATAGTGACAACAGAGCTGTGTTGGTGGTGCCCCTTCAGTGTTTATAGTGACAGCAGAGCTGTGTTGGTGAGTGCCCCTTCAGTGTTTATAGTGACAGCAGAGCTGTGTTGGTGGTGCCCCTTCAGTGTTTATAGTGACAGCAGAGCTGTGTTGGTGGTGCCCCTTCAGTGTTTATAGTGACAACAGAGCTGTGTTGGTGGTGCCCCTTCAGTGTTTATAGTGACAGCAGAGCTGTGTTGGTGGTGCCCCTTCAGTGTTTATAGTGACAGCAGAGCTGTGTTTGTGGTGCCCCTTCAGTGTTTGTAGTGACAGCAGAGCTGTGTTGGTGGTGCCCCTTCAGTGTTTATAGTGACAACAGAGCTGTGTTGGTGGTGCCCCTTCAGTGTTTATAGTGACAGCAGAGCTGTGTTGGTGGTGCCCCTTCAGTGTTTATAGTGACAGCAGAGCTGTGTTGGTGGTGCCCCTTCAGTGTTTATAGTGACAGCAGAGCTGTGTTGGTGGTGCCCCTTCAGTGTTTATAGTGACAACAGAGCTGTGTTGGTGGTGCCCCTTCAGTGTTTATAGTGACAGCAGAGCTGTGTTGGTGGTGCCCCTTCAGTGTTTATAGTGACAGCAGAGCTGTGTTTGTGAGTGCCCTTCAGTGTTTGTAGTGACAGCAGAGCTGTGTTGGTGGTGCCCTTCAGTGTTTATAGTGACAACAGAGCTGTGTTGGTGGTGCCCCTTCAGTGTTTATAGTGACAGCAGAGCTGTGTTGGTGGTGCCCCTTCAGTGTTTATAGTGACAGCAGAGCTGTGTTGGTGGTGCCCCTTCAGTGTTTATAGTGACAGCAGAGCTGTGTTGGTGGTGCCCCTTCTCACTGTACCTTTACCTATGATATTCCTTTGAGTTTCGAGACTTTTTCTACTTCATGACACCGGCCTTGGGCCAGGTTCGTCTGGTGCTTGCCTGGTCAGCCAGGCTGTTGCTGCTAGCGGCCCCCTGACCTACATATCCATCACAGATTGGTTGATCTGGCACTCGAAGATACTTGTCCTGTTTCATCTTTGAAGACTTCTACACTTGTCCTAACATTGTTTCTGATATCTTCTGATAAGAGGTTGAATAGTCTGAGGCCACGGATGTTGATACAATGTTCTCTTATTATTGTGCCCACGGAGGCCCTGCTTTTCTTTGCGTTTATCTTGCACCTCTCCCCATATCTCTCACTCCAGTATGTCGTTATAGCAGTGTGCAGATCTTGGACAAGGCCCTCAAACACTTTCCTGGTATATATTATCATGTATCTCTCTCTCCCTTCCGCTCCAGTGTGTACATATTTAAGACTTTAAGGAGTTCCTAGTAATTTAAATGCTTTATTGGCTCTATGTGGGCCGTAAATGATCTCTGTGTTTCAGTTATGATACCTCTCCTGCCTTGAAGGAGGTCATCAGCACTGAGCAATATTCTAAACGAGAGAGCACAAACGATTTGAACAATGTCACCATTGGCACTATTTTCCTTGTTCTGAAAGTTCTCATTATTCACCCCGTCATTTTTCTGGCTGTCGTGACATTTGTCTTATGTTCTTTGAAAGAAAGGTCAACCGACATAATTACTGCCACGTCTTTCGCTTGTTCCTTTCGTTCTGTTTGATGATTCTCTTGAGTTCCCTTTTGAGTTCTTATTTCTGGAACTTATCTCTATTGAGCGTCATGTTCTCCACTGCCCACTGGAAAACACTGCTTATATCTAACTGCAATATTTCATTGTCTTCTACAGAAGTAAGTTTCTTGCTTATTTTAGTATCATCTGTAAATGATGATAGAAGACGATGACGATGTTTGTTTATCTATATCTACTATGAGGATTATTAACAGCAGAGGTGCCAGGACAGTGCCTTATTGTACTGAGCTTTTTGCTGGATTTTACTCTGCTTACTCTTTGTGTTCTGTGTTAGAAACTTGAAAATCCATCTGCCTACCTTCCCCGTTACGCCTATGGCTCTCATTTTGTGTGCAGTCACCCCATGATCGCATTTCTCAAACGCCTTACGAAAATCTGTGTATATCACATCTGAGTGTTGGTTTTCTTCCAACGCCTCCGTAGTTCTGTCATGGGTTCAGCAGTTGTTACAGGATCGATCATCCAGTTCTAAAACTGCTGGTTTGAGTTGTGCAGATTGTGCTGTTCCATAAAGTTTGCAGTTTGGCATCTCAGTGTTTGTAGTGACAGCAGAGCTATGTTGGTGGCCCTCATTCAGTGTTTGTAGTGACAGCAGAGCTATGTTGGTGTCCATCATTCAGTGTTTGTAGTGACAGCAGAGCTGTGTTGGTGTCCATCATTCAGTGTTTGTAGTGACAGCAGAGCTATGTTGGTGTCCCTCATTCAGTATTTGTAGTGACAGCAGAGCTGTGTTGGTGTCCATCATTCAGTGTTTGTAGTGACAGCAGAGCTGTGTTGGTGTCCATCATTCAGTGTTTGTAGTGACAGCAGAGCTGTGTTGGTGTCCATCATTCAGTGTTTGTAGTGACAGCAGAGCTGTGTTGGTGTCCATCATTCAGTGTTTGTAGTGACAGCAGAGCTGTGTTGGTGGCCCTCATTCAGTGTTTGTAGTGACAGCAGAGCTGTGTTGGTGTCCATCATTCAGTGTTTGTAGTGACAATTCTGTTCCATCTTTGGGCATTGCCTACTTTCATTAGCGCCTCCGCTCAAATGTGACGATGTCTTCAACTTCTACACCTCTTCTCTGGGTCCAGCACACAAGTCTCCACCCCCATGCCCTGTGGCGGACCTACATTTCTGGGGCCCTGAAGCTTGAACTGTTATGGGGGTCCCTTTCAAATACAGTAGACCCAAAAATGTTAAGCAATGTGAAATAAAGTCGCTTCTGGGGTCACTCCTGGATTATGGACCCTGAAGTTTAAGCTTTATTAGTGTTATGGATCCGCCCCTGCTCATGCCTCTCTGTTAGATTAAAAGTTTCTGCTGCGCCGGCGACACGTCTGCATACGTCTGCGACACGTCTCTCCAGTAAAGATACACAGGTGTTGCATACGTCTTGCTCATCGACTCCACGACAGTGTATGACACATGTAATAAACAAATAGATGTGGGTACTGCTTGAGTAATACCAGGCTACATGTATCATGTGTAACTGAGTGGGTATGGTGAACTCACTCGTACGAAATATGAAGTTTGTTCCCAAACTGCAGTGCCACATACACTGTTATTATATTTTAGTCTCGCCAGAAATTAAACCCTTTAAGAGACAGGTCAACTAAAATATTACTAATGATATCTAAATCTTGACTGTATCCACATTTTGAATCAACTTTATGAAACTAATACAATACAGTTAGATTATATTTTACTGTTAAGTAGTATTCATAGATATAACACTACCAGTAGGGTACGAAAAACACCCTGTGTGACCTCTGTAAACATTTCTGCACTACTTGCAGGGAAAACTGAAAGAGTAGTGCCTCAGTGTGACAGACTGAGGCACTACTCGCCAGCCTTTACTGCTTCCTGTGTTTAATGACCCATTATGGAAACACTGAGTTTATATGTTCATGTAAATGTATCATTTATCACTTCCTGTAATAATAATCACTTCCCCCCACCCATGATACTCTTCAGTTGTCCTAATCCACCAGTACCTCATTAATTTCCCGTTTTTCTTGCCTCCTTTCGACCCTCAATCCCCATTTCTTTTCCCAACACTTCACTCTCCCTCCCGACCCCACAAGCCCTGCGCCTTTCCCAGGGTTCCCTCCCTTTAAAACCACCTGCCCCAACCCCTCCTTCAATACACACACTCCCACCCATCGTGATGATTGCTTCTCCCCCTCTTCTACTCTACACACACACCCTACTTCTCTCCACACTTGATCTCTCATATCCTCCTCCTCCTCCTCCTCTCCTCCTCCTCCTCCTCCTCCTCCTCCTCCTCCTCCTCTTCTACCTCTTCCTCCTTCTGCTCTTCCTCCTCCACCTCTTCTTCCTCCTCCTCCTCTGCCTCTTCCTCCTCCTCATTCTCGTCTCCATCCTCGTCCTAGTCTTCGCCATCCTCCTCCTTCGGCAAACTTGGTAAGCAGAAGATGAAGGTTGGGCTTACCTGTGTTTGCCTGTGTTTTACCTGTGACCGGTTTAGTCTCTCCATAAACTCGCGGCCCCGCCGGGGCCAGCCCTATGTTGAGTGCCTGGTCAACCAGGCTGTTTGATCTGGCACTCCACAAGGGTAGTGATTCAGTTTCCTTTTGGCAACGTCTGCACTTGTTCCGAAAATATTACTGATATCTGCTGGCAACAGGGTAAGTCGTCGCGACCCACGGATGTTGATTCAGTGTTCACTTATTGTGCTCATGGCTTCCCTACTTTTTACTGGGTCTGTTTTGCACTTCCTTTCCTATTTTTCATTCCAGGAAGTTATGGAAATGTGTTGGCTTGGGACTACGCCTTCTATTATATTCTATATATGTATCAACAGGTATCTCTCTATTATTCCATTAAACTAAACGCTTCATTGACGCTTTATAGAGAGTAAACATTCGTTGTATCTTTACCAGTGTTGATGTGTCTCCTACATTGAACGGAGCCATCACCAACGAGCACTACCTCATCTACGACTGGTGGTGTTAGTGATCCAGTACACTCGTTGATCCTACGACTGCTGGTGTATGTCAGTGTTCCAGTACACTCGTTGATCCTACGACTGCTGGTGTATGTTAGTGTTCCAGTACACTCGTTGATCCTACGACTGGTGGTGTATGTCAGTGTTCCAGTACACTCGTTGATCCTACGACTGGTGGTGTATGTCAGTGTTCCAGTACACTCATTGATCCTACGACTGGTGGTGTATGTCAGTGTTCCAGTACACTCGTTGATCCTACGACTGGTGGCGTATGTTAGTGTTCCAGTACACTCGTTGATCCTACGACTGGTGGTGTATGTCAGTGTTCCAGTACACTCGT